>OLMU01003711.1:0-20500 GCA_900291995.1 Licmophora abbreviata | reverse complement strand
AAGACTGCTATTATTATTATTATTGTCCTACAAAGAATAATACTGCAACTTCCTTGGACCGTACAAAGAATGACAGGGCGAACAATCACACTAATATTAAGCATGGTGGTGGATCGTCCGGAGTAGCCGTACTTGCGGCTGCTGCTCTGTGTCAACTCTCCTCATCTGCCGGCAACGACGACAACACGAGTACTGAGAGCGAGGCTTCGTCAAGAGGTCATGACGATAATGACAGGAAGCTTGTGTCGCCATGATTGATGCATGCATCGACCAAGTATTGTACATACAGCAAAAATACTTGTTACTAGGGGAGAATTTCGAAAGGCGGCAGCACCTCTTGTACAAAAGGAACAACTCAATAATTGTTTATAGTTTTGAAGAGTGGTACGCTGTTGTGGATCATCAATTTGAAATACTTCTTCTTGTTCCCGATAAATAGTACGTTTGGCAGTTGTCAATTTCCACATACACCAACTTTCCTCGCAGCTCATCAATGTCTCCGTCGCAGTACACAATAAATCCCTGAGTGGTTCGCCCCATCACTTGCGTCGGCACCTTGACGTTGCGCTCCTCCACAAGGATCTCCACCGTCCGACCGAGCATTCGTGCCCGTCGCATGGCGGCATGCTGCAAGTTCAGCGCGTTGATCCGTTGCAAACGATCCTGTTTGACTTGCTCGGACAGTTGATTCTCCCACACGGCGGCGGGTGTGTTGGGACGCGGAGAGTACGCTGCCGTATTGACGGAATCAAAGATGACTTCTTCCATCAAGCTCAAGGTATCTTGAAATTGGGCTTCGGTTTCGCCCGGAAACCCGACAATCACATCTGCTGTAATGGAGGCGTCCGGTAGGCGCTGGAACGTGTGGGCGCGTTCAAAGCGATAATGAGTGTCTAGGCTGTGCGATAAGGAGATTCGTAACGAGGAGACGTTGCATAGAATGAACTTACGCTTCGAATGCGGTCGATAATGGTGAGATATTTCTCTCGCGTATGCCCACGACCCATGGCGGCGAGGATATCATTGGATCCACTCTGAAACGGCACGTGAAAATTCTCGCAGGCGGCCGGAGTTTCGGCGACGGCATCAATGACACCGAGGCTCATGTACCGAGGGTGGGACGTGACAAACCGAAGTCGTTGCAATCCTTCTACCGCGCCTACCGTGCGGAGCAGATCGCTGAACTTTCGCTTTGGAATCATGTCTCGCCCGTATGCACTGTGCTCGCAGAATAACAATAAATATAACAACAATGATAAATCACGCAATAGTGAGAACATGTCAACCGTACAACAGCAAAATGACACTCAAGGCCTGTTTGCGTTCACTTACTCAATATTCTGACCAAGCAATGTAACTTCCTTGTACCCTTTGCTCACCAGTTCCTCGACTTCTTGCACAACACTTTCCGGCGGGCGACTCTGCTCCACTCCTCGAGTCGTTGGCACGATACAATATGTGCAGCGCTCGTTGCATCCATAAATGACATTCACCCACGCAGCAACAGTAGACGCCCGTCGAGGTTTCGTCGAATCCTCCATAATGTGGCTTGCCTCAGTAGCGACGACCTGATTGCCGTTCGAGACATCCTCGAGTAGATCAGATAGCCGATTCGCATATTGCGGCCCCATGACCAAATCAACCTCAGGCGCCCGACGAAGCAACGCCTCTCCCTCTTGCTGTGCGACGCATCCCGCCACAACGATCGCCACGTCCTCGCCCTCGCGCTTTCGCTTCGCATAGGGTCCAATGTAACTGAACAAGACAGACAGGAAGATAGATGGTGGTCAGCAGCTTACAGTAGCATACGTCAATCGCAGCGACGATCCTATTTCAAGGGTACTCACGAATAGACTTTTTGTTCAGCATGATCACGAATAGAACACGTGTTGAGTACCACAAGATCTGCCGGCTTCTCGTCCTCCGGTAAAAGTGGTCGAATTCCCAGTGCCTGAAGCTGACCTTCCATTCGTTCACTGTCCGCCAGATTCATTTGACAGCCCATCGTCTCCATCTTGTAAGTCAGGTCCTTTGATTCGTCGCTTAGTAATGCTCCTCCCAAAATACCCTGGAGCTGAACCGGTTCACCCGAACCTTCAATCTTGGCTGCCGGTCGAACCTTGCGATTTGACATTTTCCGGACATCCACCATGACATCAACAATCTGAATCAGATGGAACCCACGCGTCGACGAGACCATGACGACATCCCCAGGCTTGGTCGTCATATCCGTAACCGCCAGACGCGCCTCATGAGGCAAAATTCCATCCAAGTGTTCATTCGCGTCTGTGACATCGTCGTTCCCCAGACTGACCCACCCGACAGACCCACCGTGTGAGCGTGTCTCCTCACAGTTGCTCAATTGACGTGCTAGGTCTTCAAACGGAACATGTGCAGAACGCAGCTCTGCAAGACTATTGGAGGCCATTTCTTCCGATGCAAATAGAATGTGCGACAGTCGAATCGCTGTCAAGCGCTCCTTGTGATTGGCAACAATCTTTCGACTGTCGACCTCGGAGCCTCGAGCGGTCGGATACTTGCTGGGCGTAGAAATCGACGACACAGCTTCCCCCGGTGACGAGCTTACTGATACCATGTTGAGAGTCCTTTGAACATCATGTCTTGACGTTTGCGTTGTCAACCTTAGGGAATGCCCTGAAAAGGCTGCTACAGAACAAAGGAGAGCGCCGAGGAGGAGGGCCGTCGACTGTAACATGGTCATGTCTCCGTCTTTACTTCGTTTTCGCAAGAGAATCGCTCCTGAGCGTGAGCGAGGAGATAAATTGCACAAGAAACTTAAAAGTTCAAAGGCCGGAACAGAGAGAATATCAGGATCCTAGACTAGACTCTTCTACTTTCAGAACTTGCTGTTCGTGCCATCCATCCAGTCCATCGTCCCACCATCATGTTGAATGTCGTCGGTCAATCGACCGGCGTCAACGGGATGGATGGTGACAGAGGGACGTACCACGATCCGTCTGTGCTTCGCCAGGTGCGCAAAAAGTCTGCAAGATGTGCGACATGCTCAAAATGTCAAAATGTCAGATGTGACAGTCCGTTGGAGGAAAGTGCGCAAATGAGCGTCGACGCGGATGAGGGACAGACGACGATGCATGTTGCATTTTCAACAAGACCCGGAAGTGGGTCTGAACTTCAAATCCCCATCGTCCAATAGTTTTTTCATGCAATATTTATGCACAAATATTTCGTAGTGACGATTAGAAGTTGAACACAAATCTTCATGGTGACGCACGAGGATTTATCGATCGGATGCATGGAAGGCCGCACTTTCGAGTTCAATGATTCTCACGCCTGCACGGAAGATTCGACGGAGATTCGCCACGTGTCTTTGGTACAGGCCTACGTGGGCATCTATTTCGTCGCCAAGTGCCGCATCGTTTTGGGACTTTGACTTTTTTCGCTCCGATGTTCGCTTTTGCACCTGCGAAACGGGAACACGTTCGTTGTTTCTCAATTTTCTTGGGATCGTCACACTTTTCGAAACAGGTGCACCAAGATGACAGACAAAGAGGCCTCGGAGGTCGCCCCTTTGCTCCGCCTCTGCGAGCACTTGCTCCAGCCGAGCGGCAAGATCGTCGGCAGTCAAGTTGGGGAAGCTGTTCTACCTCACTTTTCAAGTTTCTGTTCTGCCATCCCAACAGAAGAAAACACCAAGACGAATGCAAACGCACTTGCTAGTATTGACGGACGCGCGCCCATCTCTCACAAGCGGATTCGAGACTTCATCACTCATGAGCTTGGACCGACCTTGTATCGCTCTGGCGTGGGGCGTGGCGATCGAGTTGCGCTCGTGCTTCCCAACGGCCCCGAGCTTGCGCTCGCCATCCTGGGAATCGCAAACTGGGCAACTTGCGTTCCTATGAACGCCAACGGCGCCAGGAGCGAGCTCGAAAAAGATCTCAGAGCATGCGGCGCCGACGTTGTTGTCGGTCTCGTTTCCGGTGACATGCAAGAGGAGACGACTCCGCTCGAGATGCGTGGCGGCGATCGCGACAAGTTCAACGTTCTTCCCCCTGGGTCGTCTGGCTCTACGGACTTTGCCGCCTTTGCTCACATTGAAGAGTGCGCTAACCGTCTTGACATTCCTTTCATGGGTCTCGTCCCGAGCAAGGTCGAAGCTGGAATCTTCCGTTTGATGCCTTCTACCTCCAAGTTTTCGGCTCTTCAGGAAGAAAAGAAGGATTCGTCGACAGAAGACGTCGCCAAGTTTCACCCGAACACCCACGACGACGAAGTGCTTGTCCTCTTCACGTCTGGGACCACCGGCAACAAGAAGGTCGTCCCACATCGTCTAGGATCCATGCTGATTGCTGCCGCGACCATTGCTCTGAGCTGGAATTTGAGTCCTTCGGACGTGAATTGCAACTTGATGCCGCTGTTTCACGTTGGTGGGATCGTCCGTCAAGTTTTCTCTCCCATGGTGTCGGGAGGCTGCGTAATTTGCTGTCCTTCGTTCGACCCGTCTATCTTTTGGGCGTTGCTCGAGAAGAAGTGCTTCAGTTGGTACTATGCTTCACCCAGCATGCACCAGGTGCTCCTTCAGAGCCGCAGCGACAGTGATGTTGTCGACCCCAGGTTGCGCATGATTGCAAACGCCGCCGGGGGCTTGCTTCCCAGTCTGGCGTTCGAGCTTCGCGAGGTATTCAAGGCGAACGTCCTCCCTTCGTATGGTATGACGGAGTGCATGCCGATTAGTTCTCCGCCAGCCACGTATCAGTTGGAGAAGCCAGGTACCAGTGGAGTGCCAGTCGGACCCGAGGTGGCCATTCTGAACTTGTCCACCCTCAAGTCGCTTCCCGCTGGCGCGGAAGGACCGATCTGTGTCCGTGGAGAACCATGCTTTGGTGGTTACGGTGTGAATTACACCGATCCCAAGGCGGGTCCTCCGGCAACTTTGTTGGAAGGCGGCTGGTTCAATACGGGCGACTTGGGCCATCTAGACGAAGACGGATACTTGTACATTACAGGCCGGTCGAAGGAGGTGATTAATCGCGGTGGAGAAATTATCAGTCCCATGGAAGTGGAGGAAGCCGTTCTGAGCCATCCGCATGTCAAGGCGTGTGCTGCCTTCTCGGCACTGCACGACGTTCTGCAGGAGGTTGTGGGTATCGTAATTGTTCCTGTCCCTGGCGTACCGAGGGTGGACTTGCAGGAGCTTCATGAGTACCTGGGTGATGACCGTTTGGCAGCGCCCAAGTGGCCGCAGGCATTGGTGTTTATTGACGCTCTACCCAAGTCGCACACGAACAAGCTGTTGCGCGTTAAGCTCGGGCAGCGTCTGGGACTTCCGGAGCTCAGCGACAGCCTTCCATCGATTGAGAGAACATTCGAAGCCCACTGTCCTCCCCAGGGGACACCTATTGGCGTCGCAATTACCTGTCATCGTGTTTTGGTTGACCCGTCTCTTGTTGAAGAACAACTTCGTGAGGCGATTGTCAAGAAGGCAGGACAGTATCTTACCGTGAAGGCTCACCCGAGGCGCTCCGGAGTTGTGGTTGCCTACGTGTATAACATCGGTCGTAACGAAGTCGTCGATGCTGCTATGGAAAAGCTCGACCGCTATTCAGTTCCGAGTCATGTCTGCGTTCTCTCTGGGCCGCCCGATGGAGATACGACTCTTCCCGCACCAAAGGCGTCGGACTCGGTAATGGCAATCCTAAACGGAGCCGACGAGTCGTCTGGTCCCGTTGACCCACTAGTGAAGGACGTCCAGGACATCTTTGGGCTCTTGTTGGATCTTGACTATGCTCCTTCTCCGTCTGCGAGTTTCTTCAACTTGGGAGGCAGCTCGATGCTGGCTTCGCAGCTGGCCAGTAAAGTTCGCAAGGGTCATGGAGTTCCGTTCAGTGGAGCGGAAGTTTTTCATCACATGACCTGTGATGCTATTGCGTCGTTGATTCGGGAGAGAGCTGGAGCCGCCGGCTCTAAGTCTTCAAGTGGCGCGAAAGGATCCGGGTACGACGCTGCAGCCGCGTTTCACAGCATTGACATGGACAGCCAGGGCGAGCCGTTGTTGGACTCTCGCAAGCTTGTCCCGCAGGATAGTCTGTTGAAGCGTCTGTTCCAGCTGATTCCTCTTCTCGTGGTCTTTCCAGTCTGGCAGCTTTCGCGCTTCTTCCTCTTCTTCTCATTTTTGTTGAGGATGCTGGACCATGTCCCCGGCACGAACAACATTGGAACCTTCGTGTTTACGGTGTTGAGTTTTCATGTGCTGTGGGTTTCAGTGACACCACTTTTGTTCGTGGCAATCAAGTGGATTGTTATTGGCAAGTACAAGGAAGGCCGATACGCTATCTGGAGCAGTTACTACTTGCGTTGGTGGTTCGTCGACATGTGTCGCAAGATCATGGGACGCGGCATCTGGGGGTCGAGCGAAGTCGCCCTGAATATCTTCTACCGGCTCCTGGGGGCCAAGATCGGCAGCGGCGCACGTATCAGTATCGAGGCAGAGGTTGCCGAGTATGACCTGGTAAACATCGGAAAGGACGTCGCGATTGAATTCGCCAATGTGCGTCCATTCGGCGTTGACAAAGGTTGCATGATTCTTGGACCCGTGAGTGTCGGTGATCGTTCCAGCGTGGGTGCTCGATCGGTTGTCGCGCCGTTCACGTCGATACCGGCTGATACGCATCTCGCTCCTGTGACGTCGAGCTACGAAGTTGAGAGCAACTCCGACCCTCAACACGCTCGCTACAATCGCCGTACGCTGCCGGAGCCGAGCCTGGCGGTAGAGACATTCATCGGACGACCCATCACATTTTTCGTGGACGCTTTGTCCCACGTTCCAGCTTTGCTAATTGTTCTCTGGATGGTGTCCTTCGCATGGGACAGGGGCAATACGTTTCATTCGATGAGCGGACTGATGCGTTGGCTCTGTGACGTTCGCCGTATTCCGTTCTACATCTCAATTCGAATTGTTCGCTCGACCGTTTCCCCGTTTGTTTACATGGCAACCGCAATCTTTATCAAGTGGACTGTGATTGGCAGGTTCGAAGCTGGTCCTCGCGACACGAGTTCCCAGTGGGAGCTACTTCGTCATTGGTTGGCCATGAAGCTTTTCTCTCGTGAAAATATTCAGAATGTGACGGAACTCCTCGGTCGACACTACGAGCTTGTGAGCATCTTGTACCGTATGCTTGGCGCGAAGGTCGGAAAGCGAGTGTTCTGGCCTGGACATCAGCCGATTATGACGGGCGAGTTTGACTTGTTGGAGATTGGTGACGATGTTGTCTTTGGGTCACGGTCGGCCTTGTTTTTCACGACAGTTGACTCGTGCGAGCGAATCACTCTGTGTGCCGGGTCGAATGTCTCGGACAACTCCGTTGTTCTCCCTGGAGGTATTCTTGGGAAGAACGCTGTGCTGGGCTCCAATTCCTTGTGCCCGGAAGGATGGTACCTCCCTGAAGGGAGTGTCTGGTTGGGCTGCCAACGCGGAGAACCAATGATGCTTGAGCAGGGACCAGAAGCAGAATTGGGAGGTCACATGCTCGCCTCGGAAGTGAAGATGGACCGGTTGGTCATGGAAGGAGACAACACGACTATCAGTCCATTCGGCAAAGCCTTTTATCTCGGACAGGCAACCTATCGAGTCTACTCTCTGGGTTTCATTGTTTTCTATACATTCATGACGAAGGTGCTCATTGCGATTGTGCAGTCGTTCCCTCTGTTGGCTTCGCTTCAAGGGGCTGCTTGTATCCTATACGGGCTACCGATCCAGCAGAGGAACTACCACAGGTTCTTCTACTCTCCAGGAGTGGTGTACTGGACGCTTCTGTTTGTGTTCTTCTTTGCGCATGCGATGCGCGTCGCCATTTGGCTGGCGTACGAGTATTTCGGCAAGTGGGCATTCATCGGGCGACGCAAGGAGGGCCGTTACAACTACGACACGTCAGACTATGCCCAGCGATGGGAGCTGTACCAGATCATGGGCAAGATCCGCAAGGTCGGTCGACTCAATTTGATGGACTTCATCTCGGGCACGCCATACATGACGGCATTCTTTCGGCTTTTGGGTGGCGATATCGGTGAAGACTGTTGCTTATACCCTTCCGGAGGCGACCCGTACATGCCGGAACCCGATCTCGTCAAGATTGGCAATCGATGCGTCGTGGACTGCTCTTCGATTGTGTGTCACTTGAATACGCGCGGCAACTTTGAGTTGAAGAAGATTGTCATGGAGGACCAGACGACCCTTCGTACGCGAGCTCGCATCCAGCAAGGCGTCTACATGGAGCGTGGCTCGATGCTGTTGGAGAAGAGTCTCGCCATGACTGGGGAAGTCATCGAAGCGGACAGTGTTTGGCAGGGATCTCCTGCCGCAAGTGTTATGATTCCGTCCTCTGGTGGTGGGTACGGAACGTTTTAGGACCATCCTGGGGAGGCTGGGATGGGACTCTTTGTTTTTAGGAATATGTTGGTGTCTTGGTGATGGCCGCGGGTGAGAAAGTCCGGTGGGCCCCCAGCACTGCATTTCATTTTTGCTTTTGATGCGGGTGTTTTGCTTCTATTCAACGCGTTGTTGATTTTTGATAAGAATTTTTGGAAGAGAGATATCATTATTGTTGTATGCATCGTGACAGTTGTTGGAGCTGCTGCTCGATATCTGCGTAATAATAATCATAACGATCAAGTTTATGGAACGCGAGGAGTTGCACATGCCACAACTATCTCTAGAGTGAAACAAACTCCCTTTTCTACTTTTGTAGTGGCAAGAGACTAATTTGATACAGTCTAAGTAGCACACGTCTTCCGAAGAAACCATCTTAGCATGGAAATAGGGGAACGAAGCACTTCTCGGGATGATGCAAGAGGACGTAGACAAGACACAGGAGGCATGCAAGCGGCAATGCGCCCAAAGTCCGTTCCGCTTTCGACAATCGTCTCCATCCTCGGACCGTGACTGCCAAGGTAAATATGCTAAGAACAAGTGCCGGGATCGCCATGGAAAGAAAGGACATGTAATTGAAGCGGATAAGATCAAGACCGCACTCGTCATAGAAAAGAGGACACGCGCCCAGGACCAGCCAGGGAAGTGCGACGGACCCAACAATGAAGAGGCCACAGCACTTGGCCAGACTTCGAACGCGTCGTTTCGTCCCTTGCGTAATGAGCATTTGTGTATCTCGAAAGGACACGTGAATTTCGCTGACCCCCGCTTGCTGCTGCTGCTCCTCTTCCCTCCGAAGCAACCGCAGGGTATCCTCGTCGTCGTCGGCTGTGTAGCCATTGGGGTGGTGGTCGATGCTCAAGACATTCGTCATTACTTGTTTGAGGAAACCAGCCTTCGTCCTGGGGCACATGCACTTTCTTTCTTCTTTTGCGGTGTCAGTAAGACGAAGCACCAAGGTTCGCTTGGGCTGAATAAGGCGGTGGATTCTATGGGAAAGGCAAGGATATTATCGTACCGGGTAGACAAGGCCAAGCAATGCACGCCGTGTGAACGTTTTATCCTCTTGCTTCCGTGTTGAATGTGTGGGTGTTCCCTCGAAACTCCGATGTTTTCAAAGTTTGCCCAATGTCAATTTTGATCCAGGTTGTATCTTGTGTATAAAATACGTAGCAAACCAGGACAACTAAGTGTTTTCGACGTCATCTTGTTTGGATCAAAGTTTCAAACTAAATCCATTGCAGTTCCTAGTCTAAAGTTGTGTTCCATCACACATCCGGATCGCAGAGGGAACCTTCAACATCCTTGGACACGACGAGAAACGAACTAGAGAGAGAGAGAGAAGAAGCAATATGCAACAGGAATCTAAAAGACCAGTCTGTTCATCTCGAATCATCCACAGCAGCATCCACGATGATGACGACGAGTTCGATGCATGCATCCGACGATGAAGCGGCGTGGCTTTCGTCGCAGCGCTCGTTCTTTTCCTTGAGTACCACCGACAAGTATGAAGAAGAAGAAGATGAAAATTTGGACGACGCTTTGCTTCTTCCACCGGCAACCCAGACGGCAAATAGTCAGAATCGTCGACGCCCCTCATTACATCAGATACACTCTGTATCAGATCGGACGCCTCTCTTTGAAACGGCATCTGTCGCGTCCGAGAAGGACGACCACGAAGTCAAGACTTCTCTACTCTTTGGACAGACCAATCTGAGCTGGAAAGGAAGTAACGAAAGCGAGAAACCAGACGGTTTCACGGGCTACTTTCTTGGCTTCATGTTCGAAGAGCCTCATCCAGATGACTGGATGATCGCGTCCAATGAGGAGAACCTGCCCACCTGGAATCGATTGAATTTCGTCTTGTCGGTCGCGTACGCACTCACCACTGCAGCAGCAGCGACACCGATTGCACTGATTCCCTCGGTTGCTTTGGAGATGAGTGACGCTTCGTTTGCCGCCCACGCAACTGCCGTGTCTCTCACGGGGGGTGCCCTGGGGAAGTTATTGACTGGCTTTGCCTGCGATGTCCTAGGAGCGCGGCGCGTATCGACAACCCTCAGTTTACTGCTGTCAGCATCCTTGCTGCTCTTGTCACTTTGCCAAGGAGACAGGACGGCACTCTGGGCATGCTTCTTGACAGAATTCTTTCAATCGGGACAATGGCCGTCGATTGTTGTCTTTCTCTCGGCGCACTCGCGATCGCAGGCCAAGGGCACCTACGAGCAAGGCTTGTTTACAACGTCGCTGTCATCACGATTTGGGTCGCTTGTAGCGATTCCAATCGCCTCCATGCTCTTGACGCGGCTGCACTGGAGAGCAGTAGCGCACATGGCAGCCATGCTGTCCACTATAGGAGCTGCCGTGATTTATCTTCTTGTCTACGACTCACCTCTCAACATACACGATCCGCAGAACCCAGTCAGTCATAGTACTCTCAAGGAGTTTGGAGTTCGAATGAGAGCATCCACGTCGCTTCTACGAACGGTCATGGCAATCTGTGGCCTTGTTACCTCTGTCATCAAGACGAATTTGATCCCATCGATACGGACACTGTTCCGCAGCGGACGATTCTGGGTCGTGGCAATCGCACACACAGCCGCCTGTATGGTACGGTCCTCCGAACGTCTCCTCGGGACCTATTTTCGTGACACATCGCTTCACTCGCTCACGGAGAGTCGCGCAAGTGGACTGGCCGTGTCTCTTTCGTTTGGAAGCTTGCTTGGAATTGCGATTGCGGGAAGGATGTTTACGAGACGAGATGCGCATGCGCGCAAGCAAATGATAGTACGACTGTACATGTGCACCATTGGTGGATGCTACATGCTGGCGGTTTTGGCAATTCCCAAAGTTCGACAGCTTCTCGCAATACCGGAACTGATTCTTGTCTTTCAAGTAGTTACGTCTGTGGCAATGGGATTTGGGATTGCAGTTCAGAGCTTTCAGATTCCTGGTCTTGTGGGAGCCACCTTTGGTCACAGCAAGGGCCTCTACGCTGCGTATACTGACGGCGTTGCAAATGGACTTGGATCAATGGTATGGAAAGTCGTCGGCGACGCGGTTCAGGAAGGCAATCCGCAGGGGGCGGGGTGGTTTTTCGGCTGGTCGGCGGTGGCGTTGCTGGTAGTGCTATGCTCGATTCTGATGGTGGAGTTCTTTGAACACTACTTTGTGCGGGCGGATAAGGCACAGCAGCTGTCTCAAAGACAACCCGGGGGATATGAAACTATCATATTTGTCTAGAATCTTCTGGTTCGTCTAGCTGGGTCCATCATTGGAAGGATTACGGCCGGACTCCATACGGCCTGTACGTCGTACGACAACAGCGCCTCGAGCTTCCTTCGCCTGGAGCTCGAGAAAGGAAATAAATTAACATCCAACATTGATGATAGTTGTATACTCTATTGCGAAATAGCCGTTTTTTCCGTTGAATCCTTCGACTCCTTCAAAGCTCTCAAGCCGAGAAACCACGAGAAGAATCACATTGAACATATCATCACAGCGCTTCTGAGCATGACGACCCCCTCTGCGTTGTCGGCTCCCCGACAGCGGGATGAACGGCGCGTGAGCGACCAGGGTATCGAACGAAGGGGTGCCTCGAAGGAACAGCAGCGTAGAAGAACTATTGGAGGAGCTCCAATGACGAACAAAGCGACTGCGACGCCAATGACGACAACGCCATCCAAGCATCGTTTGCGTCTTGGCAGTGCCGCGGCTTCGGCGTACTACTTCTCCGACGTTCCGAATACTCCTCATTCTATCGCAAAGAGTTCACAGATGGACAGAAGCAAGCTGGATGACGAGACGACCAATCTGGCAGAAACGAGCATGCTCAGCATGGGCTCCAGCTCTAGCGACGGTAGCGACTTGCTGAACAAGAGCGTCTTGAGCGACACGACGGAGCTGACGGCCTCGAACTTTATCTTGGCAGCTAGTTCGAGGCAGAGAATGTTTGAGCTTGCAAGGACGGGCAATGAGGGAGGACAAGTTTCGACATCGAATGCAGAAAACAGGAAAATGGGCAGTTCCAGCCCGTCAAAGGGACTTGTCAATGTCGCTGTCGAAAAGCGCGAGCCTCTGAAACCAGCAAACAACAGCAATCCTGTGTCTATTGTCCAGCAAGAGCGTGTTGTGGGCTCAGTGCGGCAGACCAATCCACGAACGTCTCTATCTGCGATCGAGGCGATGACTTCGAGTCTGCGGAAGACCAGAGAAGGCGGAGCGGCAAGTAGGAGAAAGTCGCTGCCGGTTGGCGTCCTGCTCTCTACCCCCTCGACGCCAGTTGGACAGGCTCGTCGAAACTCGATCGGTGGCAGTCTGCTCGCTGTGCCACCTCTGACGCCACCACCGGCTAGCTCCAAGTCCCCGGGAAAAGCTGGGGAGGATGGAGACGGTCTCGTGGATACTACGAATATGTCCCTGCGAGAGCTGCTGGATAGTTTGGAAGGTGGCGACTCTGCCACACCTTCGCCTGCTGGATTATCTGGCTCGTCAAACGAAGCTCAGACTGAATCTCCTTATTCGACAATTGCAAGCATCGCCGATCGACCTGGGACGCCGCACTCCACCAAGACTTCTCGAAGCGGAGCAGCTGCCTCCGTCTCTGCCGAGGAGCAGAACCCAACTGAGGAAGTCTCGCAGCCTTCTTTTTCACCGCCGACTTCTCCCGCCACCACCAACATCCGGCCCAGTCCCAGCTCGCATGAGAAGAAGCTGACGCCAACGAAGCTATCTCCCAAACCGCAGCGCGTGTTGAACCCAGAGTCAATCGATTCTCCTGCGCGCAACACTCGTAGTGCCTCGGCAAAGAGGGGGGTCAGCAGCAGTCCTGTTGAACTTACGCCCCATCTGCATCAGGTCGATGGGAAGAGACAGCGTATCGACGGACCTATGGAAGAGATTGCAGGAACATTGGCATTCTCTGCTCGCGATATGGGCGGGCGGGTGTCTGATATTACCATGGGGCCTGTAGACAAGCGACGCAGAAGCTCGGTTGGCAGCACTAGCACCGCCAACACAGAAGATTTGAACCTTCTACTGGGTATATCGGAAACAGTGCAAGCGAGAGAGTCCGGATCTTCGCTCAAATCTCCGTCGCCCTCGATTTGGGCTAGCACAGCACCAAAGAGTATCTTGAACTCTTCTAGGACTGACAGATCGGTAACACGGAAAGCAGTTGTCTTCGGATCTCCAGAAGCGGCGGAGTACCGCATTGGCAGCCCGTCAGTCAATCTAACCCCTATGCCGAAAGGTGACGTCAAAGCCATGTATTCCATTCCAAACACCAACTCTTCTTCGTCAGAGAATGGCGATTCCATGGACTCTTCCGGTGCAGATATCTCCATGGACATGGAGGATACAACCGCCGAAATCGAGGCGAATCTCAATGCACTGATCCAGAATGTCGATCAGACCAACGAGAGCGGTAGTGCTCCCGAGTCCGGCACAACGAACGAGGAAGAAAGCGGAAATCCGTTGAAAGAGACCGAGCGAGATGACACGTCTGAAGTCCAGGTGGCTGTGGCTGACCTTCTGGCGGACGTAGTGCCGAAGTCCGCCCACTCGTTCAGCAAGGAAGACATCACTGTCGAGCTCGAGCCTAGTATTCAGGGACTGCTTGACACGACAGTCGACAGCGAACCGGGTCTCTCGATGAGTGGCACCGGAATTGACGATTCTTCCGATGAAGAGATGCAGGAGTCGCATGCCCCCCCATCAGTAAAAGCCATGGAGACTTTGGGAATCGACAGTGACAACGAATCTACATTCAGCTTCAAGAACGTCGACGCGACCAGTGCGGAGACTGACGCCATGAATCAAGCGCAAAAAGATGGCGAGGATGACACGGTGGAGCTCGAAGCGAGCCTGACTACTTTGCTCGCCACTTCAGGAGTCGAAGACACATCATCGTTTCGCGAAGCCCCAGCTCCTTCGCGGCTATCAGACAAGTTCCCCAAAGTGCAGAGCAATCTTGCACCATCTACGAACCGAATGTCCTTTGGTGAAAATCCTGGACGCTTCGGTCTTCATGACAGCGACGAGAACCCCACGACGGAACTGGAAACTGACATGGGGGCAGTTCTGGAAGGCAGTGAAGCAGTGAGCACCAGTGAAGATGTTGGACCGTGGGAAGAAGAGAGTTCGGTTCTTCCTCTTACTCCCTCAGAAAGTCGAAGACGATCTCATCACCGCTTCAGCTTGACTCCGAGTGGTCGCACATCAATTCTGTCCGCCGCTGACTCATCCGCTCTGATGACGCAAGGTGAAGGAATTGCACCACTGCATTTTAGCCTGGACAACGACTCGCCAGAGTCCATTGATTTGTCAAGCGCAGGTTTGATCGAAAGGGCAAAATTGTCCCTCTACAATCACACGGCTATGAACGATACGAGGAATGATGCTGTCCTCGACGTTGGTCGACTTACGGACGTCATTAGCCACCCGCTGATTAGTGAGACCGTCGGACGCTTCATTGATGCCGTTTGCAACGAAGTGGATGGGAAAGCTCAGGCTGGTCCTGACGCTGATACATGTTTCAGTGCTCTTGTCGAGAGCAAATCAACAACGCTTTCGGCCCTTCAGAAGGCGCTTCGAGGCGAAGACGTGTCCAAGGTGACGGGGGATCTCGAAGAGCTTGCAAAGGCGGCATCGGAATGCGTCGAGTTTGAATGGATGAGGTGGGAGGTCGAAGTCGCCAAGTCGCTTTTTGGAGCTCTCGATGCTATCTCTGAAGAAACTTTGGAAGACAAAGATAGAGTCGACAGATGCATCAGCCTCGCTGATGAAGCCCAGGGCGCCCTCTCTCTCCTGGAAGGCCGAGCGGCAAGAAAAGCACGGCGACGAAGCGTGAATCGTAGGAAGGTAAGCACATCGAAAATCGGTCGACTCGACATTCCCATATGTCACTACATGCTCAGAATTTTGTCGTCATCATCATCTTTCCACAAGGATGCTGTTTCTACCCTCGAACATCGCCTAAAGGACATGGAAGATCAGATCGCCGACGCGAAGAAGGAGCTAGAAGCCGTAAAGGAAGAAGAAGGACGCCTCGAATATCTCAAAGACATGTCCGCTTCCAAAGCTGAACTTGACGTCGCTCGTTCGAAAGCTGAGTCTTTCCAGAGTCAGTTCATGACTCTTGCTGCTCTGCACAGCTGGGTACCGAGCGAGATCGACGATTCCAAGCTTTCTGTTGCCGTGATTGGAGCGAGCCCTAGAACGTGCGTGGACTTGATGTTTGACATTTCCAAGTCCGGGTCAATTACGTGTTCAGCCCGAGTGAACGCATCGCATTTCCGCCAGCTTACAGGAAGGAGTCTCAAGGTGACTCCGTCAATGTCCAGTTTTCTCCAAGCCCATGTGGCCCCCATTGTCAAGGCGGCCAATCGAGCCACTTTCGACTCGATCGTGGAGGTCCGAGAATTGGTCCGTCAAACCGAGTGGGCCATGGGCCGCATCGAGACAGCCGCCATCGAGCTGTCCATGCTTCAAAAGAGGTACCGTGCAGCTCTTCAGGCAGATCCGGAGGGAACTGGCACGGACTTTTTACTTTCGGTTGGCTTCTCCCAGCGGCAATCTTCCAGCGAAGAGGTGCTGGCCACCTTTGAGTTTAACAGGTCGTATCCGTTTGTACCGTTGAATGTGAGCCTCGATGGTGGTTCGGAAGATAGTCTCAGTAGCGTGGATGCCCAGGGCCTTCAACGCCAGTTGATTCGGAATACCAAACCGGGCTTTGGGTACTTGTCACGCACCTGCGACACGATTGCCGCCTTTTTGAGAGGCCAAGACTGAAGAGAAGTGTTTGGGAATTTGAAAGTAGCTGCTCGACGGAAATGAATCCGGGGAAAAAATGTCTTTGCACGGGGGCAGGCAGGCAACTACTATTGCATGTTGGTGGTAGTCTATAAGTATCATGGGGTACCGTAGTAGTGTTCATCCATCTGTGTACGAGATACAATAGTCTAAAAGGAGGAACATGGCCTGATGTGCTGATGTGACTGTGAAATGGCTTTCGATGTCCGTGCGGAGAGTTGCATTCTTTCCAATCAATAGGGCTCGGGTCAATGTCCGTCGTGCGTACGTGGCACTCGCGTTAGGCGAGCAAATTGAAAACAACGGTAGATCACAGAGAACCATTCATTCCTTTCGTCGCGCACTCCGCGTGGATGCGTACGTCGCGCGGCCTCGCGTTGTCAGTCGACACCAACAAACGCACCGAACACACTGGCTGTGCTGATGCTCGTATGATACACAAACACACGCCATCATCACTCACACAGCGTTTGGCCAAGACGAAAGAAAAAGGCCGTTCCTCTTGTGTGTTTTCTCTGCTGCGAGAAAAAGAAAACCCAAAGGAATGAAATCTCTACGGCAGGTAGTGTTGCTGCTTCTGACCAGCAGCAGTGTCGCTGGTGCTTTTCGGTCTCTACTCCCAAAACACCAACACCCACAGACTGCGGTCGGTTGGGCTCGTCGTCGTGCGGCTGTGATTGCATCCTCCAGCCCATCTGGATCGAGGTATGTACTTCTTTCTTATCAGGATGCGTAGTGAGTCGATTTTGTAATCACTTGCCTTCTTACACTGCTCTTGTCCTTTCATAGTACATTCTCCACCTCACTTTGGGCGGTGGAGAACGACAGCAGTTCTGTAATATCAACGAACGAGGCACCGGATTCGAGGCGCCCTCCCCGCAACAACAACAACAACAACAATCGACACAACAACAATCGAAACTTCAACGGCAACCGGACCAATGGACCGCCGCGTGGTGGTCGACCCAATCGAGGAGGTGGACCCCCCGGTGCCGCCATGAAACTGGTCAATCCTATGAAGTTAAGGAGAGTCGTATACCAGCCACCTCCCCGACCTCCGCGAGATAACAACAACAGGAATAACAACAACAGCAACAACAACGGACGTCGTCCGAGTCCTGCGGGAGCCGCTAGCAACAGACCTCGGACAGGACCAGTGGCTTCGGCAGGCGGGGGTGGAGAAACGACTCGTGAGTAGTGAACTCTTGCGAGATATTGATGTGTGACGTACGAAACGCTTGCGCTTACTCTTTGTGGCAAACTCGTTTCGAATTTATAGAAGCAGCTGGAGCACGCACGGACCGACGCACCAAGCGACAGCCGGGTGTAAAGGACAAGAATCGACGTCCCGGCGACAGCGACAACAGAGCTCGTAGGCCATCGCTCCGACTTGGGACGGGTAGAAAGGGTCGAGCTGCTCAGGGCAATATGCGTCGAGGTTCTTTGAAGAAGAGAGATAGATCGGCAGACAAGGAGAGGAGAGCGGAAATTGCACTGGAGCGCAGGACGATTGAGCTTCCAGAGTACGTGTTTATGTGTCTATGCGTGTCGTACTACTATCAGTGATTTTATGTATGTGTCGACCACGAGACTGACTCACATAGCGTCTATTCGTCTTTCCATGTCACCACAGTGGACCGCTCTCGGTTGCGCAATTGGCGGAAATCATTGACGAGAAACCGGTAGCTGTCATCAAGTTTTTGATGACAGACTTGGGTGTCATGGCATCCATGACGCAGAGCTTGGATCCAAATACGTGCATTGCAGTGGCAGAAGGCTTTGGAAAGGTTGTGGGTGCTTTTGAAGAGGATGAGTAAGTCGTCAACGCTGAACAAGGAGGGTATTGTTATTGTGCTCGTCTTTTGACCTTCTGCTGACTCGTTCTTTTTCCTATTTATGCTTTCAGGGATGATGAGGACTATGAGGACTATGATGCCGAAGAGAGCGCTCTAGAAGTTGGTTACGCCATGGACGATGACGAGGAAGAGGATCTCCTTCCTCGGCCGCCCGCTGTTACGATCATGGGTCACGTAGACCACGGAAAAACCTCGCTTCTCGACTATCTACGGAACACGAGAGTTACTGCAGGAGAAGCAGGAGGAATCACTCAGCACATTGCAGCGTACCAGGTGGATCACAAGGGGAACAAGATCACGTTCATTGATACCCCCGGACACGCTGCATTCACAGATATGAGGCAGCGTGGGGCCAATATCACTGATATTGTTATTCTTGTGGTTGCGGCGGACGATGGGGTCAAGGAGCAAACTGCTGATTCGATTATCTGCGCTCGGCAGGCCGGAGTCCCAATGGTTGTTGCGATCAATAAGATGGACTTGGAGACTGCTAACCCAGAGAGGGTCAAGTCTGATCTGACGTCCTACGATGTTCTCACGGAAGATCTAGGTGGAGATGTGCTGTGCTCGGAAATTAGCGCAAAGGAAGGAACAAATCTCGACGATTTGCTCGACAAAGTGATGTTGCAAGCGGATCTACTTAACTTGCGCGCCAATCCGGACCGCGAGTCTCATGGGGCAATCATTGAAGCTCGTGTAGAGAAAGGACTCGGAACTGTGGCAACGACGTTGACTCAGAAAGGCACGCTGCGAGTCGGGGACATCTTTGTGGCGGGCGAGACCTATGGCAGAGTACGGGCTCTGATTGGTCCAGACGGCAAAACTCGTCATGATGAAGCTGGTCCGAGCATGCCCATTAGTGTGGTTGGCTTCGAAGGCATTCCGAGTGCGGGAGACCTTCTTGTCGTAGCCGACAGCGAGCAAGATGCACGAGACTTGGCAGAGAGTCGACGGCGGTGAGTGCAACTCGTGCAGGGAAGACATCGCCCGCTTGTGCCGTGCTCTGACTTTTGTCCTTTCGCTTGTTTCACAGGATCACGCGTGAGAGAGAATCTCAATCTTACCAGTCTGGTCTGATGAGCTCAGTTAGCGCAGCATTCAGCGGAGGGATGAATAGAGAACGCCGTGAAATGTGCGTGGTGGTCAAGGCTGATGTCCAAGGTTCCGCCGAAGCTCTCACCCGGGCGCTCTCTGACCTCAAACTCGAGGACGACGAAGCGACTGTTACTGTGAAAGTGCTTGTCAGTGAGGCCGGGGAAGTGACCAAGAGTGATGTTGCGATTGCCGGTGTTACACCAGAAACCACTATTCTTGCCTTCAATGTCGCGGCGAGCTACGACGCAATGGAGGACGCACGTGCCAACCGTATCCCAATCGAATACTACAATATTGTGTAAGTTTCCCAAAAGGTTGCGCAGCATTTGTTGTGTAAATCTCTGATTTCCTCTTGCTCTTTCCGTGCATGTGCCATAGGTACGATGCCATCGAGTCGGTGGAGTCTCGCATGCAGGAAGTCTTGTCTCCGACACCCGACGGGGACTATATCGGCAAAGCAGTCGTTCAGGAAGTCTTCAGTATTGGTGGTACCGGTAACATTGCAGGAAGTCGGTGCTCCGATGGATCGTTGCGTAAAGGAGGCAATGTGCGAGTCATGAGAGGCGACAAGATCTTGATAGAATCGAAAATCAGGACACTTCGAAATTTCAAGGTGAGAAAGTCTTTTGATGTTTTCGCAGAAGCCGATCGACTTGCAAAAATGCCGTTTCTTACTTACATCATCTCTTCTTTCTCGCGTACAGGCTGAAGTCGATGCGATCGAGGAAGGAAATGAATGTGGAATTGGCCTAGCTGACTTTGAGGATTTCCAACCTGATGATGTGATTGAATGCTATATCGAAAAGAAGAAGTAAGAGGGTACAATATTACATCTGGCCTACCTTTTAAAACAGTATTGAATTACTTCGTTCAACAAAATCTGTAATCCTTGCCCTTGTGTTCGTTGTGAGCTTATAAAGCTATGATAGAGCGACACTGTAACTGACTGCCTGCAGCAACATTCCCGATAACATAAAGCGCTGTGCTTTGTTTCGGTAGTTGGTACCGGTACAAACAGAGGATCTTACTTTCCTGTACATGTAGGAAAGATGCGTTCAAGTTTACGAGTATGTTCAGTACACGACAAGCTCGCTGCTGACCAGCCATATCTGAATGTTACTAGCTACTAAGCCGGGACTCAGGTATGCGGGCTGTGGGACATGGACCTACAAGGGAGCGCGACTGCGTCAATCTCCCCAATAGCCTTTACGGTGACGTTACGGAAATGTTCAAGGGGGGAGTCATCTCTAGTTTTGACTAGTGACCCCCCTTGAGCAGGTCGAGACCTACTGTTGTTGTTGTTGTTGTTGTTGTTGTTGTTGTTGTTGTT
>OLMU01003703.1:0-11251 GCA_900291995.1 Licmophora abbreviata | reverse complement strand
TCCCCTCTTCTCTGAGCCGAGTCGAGTCAGTCGGGTCAACGGTTCGAACGATTCATTCGACTCTCACGAGGTCAGGTCGAATGAATCGAATCAGTCGTCCTGGGTAAGCCAAATCGCGTGAAGAATCGAATCTTTCGCGCATTTTTTTCGTGGCTCTCACACACTCGAAGGTATGATACCGACCGGTAGGAGGTACCAGATCGCCGGGGTACATTGCTTCTCGTCTGGTCTTGTTCTTTCGATCGAGCGGCCGTTTCAGACATTCAGAGACATTCCACACCCAAGTTTGACAATCTGGTGACCAACTGGTGACCTACTGTGTCTGTGGCTCTGGTAAAACGAGAGGAAAACTGAGAAAACGGCAAGAATGACTTCCCAGTCATCGTCGCCGTCGTCGGGGCTCTGGCCTATATTTGTGGCTCTGTACTCGGTCAGTTTTATCCATTTGCTCTTACGGATCCTCCAAGAAGCCTATTCGATTCGCATGTACGCCATCAACGAGTTTGGCCGTGTCATTCACGAATTCGATCCGTACTTTAACTACCGCGCCACCGAGTATCTTTGGGAACATGGATGGGACGACTTCGTTGCCTGGTTCGATTATATGAGCTGGTATCCTCTCGGGCGCCCCGTCGGAACTACAATCTATCCAGGTATGCAGGTCTCGGCTGTGCTCATCAAAAAGTTCCTCTTGCCCAGCTGGTCTATCAATGATATTTGCTGCTTCGTCCCTGCCTGGTACGGAGCCATCGCCACGCTGTGCACCGCGGCGCTCGCCTACGAGTGTGCGTCGGGGAAACAGAACTTCGGATCCATTCTCAACGACATCCCCATTCTTAGTGTCATCTACCAGCGCGTCCTCGTGCCTGTCCTTCAGGCCTTCCTCGCTGTCTTGACCAAACTTACGGGCTCTTCTTGGGGGCTGGTGCCTCACAAGACCAAACATCCCGCAATCGAGTGCGCTGTCTTTGCCGCTGCCATCATGAGTATCGTCCCGGCGCATATTATGCGCAGTGTCGGAGGGGGCTACGACAATGAAAGTGTGGCCACGACCGCCATGGCCTTTACCTTCTTCGCTTGGACGCGCAGTCTTCGAGGAGACGCGCCGAACTATCTATGGGGCGTGATCGCAGGACTAGGATACTTCTACATGGTGGCAGCGTGGGGTGGATATGTGTTTGTTCTGAATCTCATTGGTATCCATGCCACCATTCTTGTACTCTTGGGTCGCTACTCGTCCAAGCTGCATCGTGCCTACACATTGTTCTATGTCGTCGGTACGGCTCTTGCGATTCAAGTCCCAGTGGTTGGATTGACGCCGCTCCGGTCATTGGAACAGATGGGACCGTTGCTCGCGTTCGTCTGCTTTCAGTTGATTGAAGTTTGCGAAATCATCAAGCGACGACGGAATCTCAACCCAATGGAGACTTGGAAGTTGCGGGTCATGGTCTTTGGCGTTGCTGCGGCGGTTGGAGCCGCATTTGTATTGGCCTTGGCACCCACCGGGTACTTTGGACCGATCTCGTCTCGTGTTCGAGGACTGTTTGTGACACACACCAAAACGGGAAACCCGCTGGTCGATAGTGTCGCCGAGCACCAGCCAGCTTCCAGTCAGGCATACTTTCAGTACCTCCAATACGTCTGCTTCCTTGCCCCGGTGGGATTTGCCTTGGTGGCGTTCCTCTACATGAACGACTCGAGCAGCTTTTTACTCGTGTACGGCGTCACGGCATACTTTTTCAGCCATCGAATGGTCCGACTCATCCTGCTGACGGCGCCGATCGCGTCGGTGCTTGGTGGGATCGCTCTTGGTCATGCCTGGGCAGTGGTGTCTCGGAAGCGTCATGCGTGAATTGCCGAGCCCAACGGACCTATTTGAAGAAAACCGAGAAACGACCAAAGCGTCAGGCGACGAGGAGAAGAAGGAATCCCCCACAAAGAAGACATCTAAGAAGAAGAAGGCACCGAATGGAGAAACGGTCAAGGAACAAGAACCTATTGCGAGTGGAGATCCGATTCTCGTACGTTTGATTCGACTTGCTGCCTCCGTCTATCTCGTTTTCTTTATGCAGCCATACGCAATGGAGTTTTACTCTCTCTCACATCGTATGGCAAAAGACATGTCACATCCTACCATCATTCAGAAGGCCGTCCGCAGAACCGACAACGAAGAAGTCATGATTGACGATTACCGTGATGCATACTGGTGGCTGCGAGACAACACTCCTGAGGACGCTCGTATCATGGCTTGGTGGGACTATGGGTACCAGATTACGGGCATTGCGAATCGCACGACCATTGCCGACGGCAACACGTGGAATCACGAACACATTGCGCTTCTCGGTCGTACTCTGACGTCCCCAGAGAAGGATGCCCATCGGATTGCACGCCACCTTGCGGACTACATTCTCACGTGGACGGGCGGCGGAGGCGACGATCTCGCCAAAAGCCCCCATTTAGCTAGGATTGCCAACAGCGTCTACCGCAATATTTGTCCTGGCGATCCCACGTGTCGTCGTTTTGGATTCATGGTGCGTACGATACGAGTGATTTGGTCTCTTTGAACTATTCTGTGTCGACTCAGCCTGCCTTTTCTCACCTAACAACGTCCATCTGCAGCCTGACGGTCGTCCAACGCCAATGATGGAAGCCAGTTTGCTTTACAAGTTGAACCGTCACCAACTTGACGAGAACGTACAAGTCGACAAGAACCGGTAAGGATGATTTTGTGGTCGCATGAATATTCGAGGTTGTCATGATACATGCAATCGTCGCTCATCACCTGTGCCCCGCATGACTGCCGTATAGTTTCCGCCTTGTCTATCAGACGCAGTATGGAAAGGTTCGCATTTACAAGATTCTGAGTGTCTCAAAGGAGAGCAAGGCCTGGGTTGCAGATCCCGCCAATCGGATATGCGATGCCGAAGGCAGTTGGTTCTGCCGAGGCCAGTATCCGCCGGCGTTGCAGAAAATTCTCAAAGAGAAGAAGGACTTCAAACAGCTGGAAGATTTCAATATCAAAGGAGAAGATGACTCCGAGTATCAACGTCAATACTTGGAGAACCTCGAGAAGTAAGTTGTTTGCAAGTCTTTTGACACGCGATACCCATTGAATGGCTCTGAGACTTAACTTGACTGTTCACATTCATTGTAACCGACCTTCCGTACGAAAGGGGCCATTCAGGTCATTACGAGCCGGAAAATGGAGCGCCGCAACGGAAACCGAAGATTCGAAAGCTTTCGAAGGAAGAGATCGACGAGATCAACTCTCAATGGGAGAACAACGAAATGACGACGGCTATGTGGCAAGTCATCCACGAAGGTGACACACGATCGCTGCGCGACATGCTGATAAAGGTCCCCGAAGTAGCACACATACGAAGCGAGGACGGCCGTGGTCCAATGTGGTGGGCTCACGAGTATGGTCGAACGCAGATCATCAAGCTGCTCAAGATGGTCGGCGTGAGCGAGACTCTCAAAGACATCAATGGCATCTCTCCACTCGACCTCAGTCAAAAGTAGCGAAGCGCTGTAGTTTTTAAACTGCCTACCGATACCTGGTACTATATGTCATAGATCGCTAGTTGAATCACAGAGCGTTCGCGTTGCTAGTAGAGTGGCTTCAAGCAATACGACAATACGACGCACAATCAAGCACGAGCTCCGGTTGTCGACGAAAGTTGAAAGATGGCGCCTGCCATCCCCGCACCGCCCATGAACGCGTTGACAGCTGCCCGCTGCCACTCATGCGGCATGCGGCGTCGCCAGTGGACGCTAGACTAGCGCACTGGACACCCTGGTGGCTTCTCTTTCCCCCCCTGCCGTATCGGGAGACCCAAAGCAGCCATGTTTAGCTCATTGAAACGGCAACGTGCTAGTCTGGAGGCCGTGCGACGTATGAATCAGTCTGCCACGTTCACCGAACCGATCCACGTCGAAGCGCAGGACCGCCCGGCCATGATGGCCTTCTTGACCGACTTCTATCATACCATTTACTCCAAACAGGGCGAAATCCAGTTGCTGCTACAGAACAACGAGCAGCTACAGGCGCACTATGCCCAGCTCGTGTCCACAAAAGTCGTATCTTACGAAGATTTCTGGCAGAGATACTACTGGCGATGCGATCCAGAACTCATCTTGGCGGCATGGGAGCGAAAGGATCACGCAAGAAAAGAAGCACGCGCCAAGGCCTTTCAGGACCGTTTAGCAAACGTACAAAAGTGGGCCGATAATGCCATGCACAACGAAAAGAACACCCCTCCTTCGGACGTAGCGCATGAGCCGGCGGAAGCTGTCAGTCGGGAGCAGCAGCCGTCGGGAGCTGTCGTCGATGAAAGTGGATCGGAAAAGACTGAACAAACAAACGCCGAGCAAACTCCGGACCTGCTTCATACAAAAGCGGACGAACAAGATAGAGACCAAGAGGAGCTACTTATATTTGAAAGCAGCTCGGAGGATTCTGAGAAGGCCACGGGATCCTTCACAGAAAAGACTAGTAGCGGAACCATTTCCACTTTGCCTTCTCCGACCAAGAAAGAAGAGATTCATCTTTTTCGTGGCTGGGACCATCCGAGCCCGGTCCAAGATCGATCGGTTGACACTGACTCCGCCCAGCCTAATATGGAGTACGAGGAAGGCGGTGGCTCCGAGAGACGATTGGATTCGTTCACCGCGGAAGAAGTCGCGGACAGCAGGCCGCCAAAGGACACTAGGGTGACAACCGAGACTGCTCCGCAGTCGCCCGTTGAGGAAGGGGCGACAGCGTTTCGTACGTGGAACGAAACAGAGAAAGAAGAGGAATCAGTCGTTCAAGCAGGCAATTCGCCACCTCAAGTGGAGAAATCTCTCTCGGAAATGACAAGCGACGGATCAACGGTGGAGTCAACGACGAAGGCCGTCGAGCCGCATTTGAAATTACCAGCGACGGCGACGAAGCAAGTGCCACTCTTTCGTGGATGGGACAGCTCAACTCCAACCCCAAACAGATCCGTCGGCTCTGTCAGCCCATCTCCAGGGCAGAATGAGGCCGTCAACTCAGTGGAGATTCTTGATTTCCCGAAAGCTTCGGAAACGGCGAAGCGCTCGCTTTCGTTGGCGTTGTCGGTTGGCGCCGTGTTGGCGACAGTCATCGCAACTCTCCTCATACCACCCTTACTGTCGCCGCTCTCCATTATGGATGGCTTGTGCTCCCCCGCTGTCCCGTCCCGCATCTTGCAAGATGAGCCGGCACGATTGGAAGCCCCGTGGTGGGCACCCGATCCCTTCAAGGCGAATGCGTTTGACTTTTTCTGTGGGAAGAATCGAATCCGGACCGCCATTGAGTGGGACATCAAGAAGAAATCTCACGATTTACGTGTCTTGGCTGCCGACGACGAAGGTCTCGTACTTGTTAAGAAGCAGCGCTTATCGTCGGCGCAGATTTTCTCGCAGCGTGTCGCCACGACCAATCTTCAGGGAGTCGTTCTCGAGAGTATTCCCGCTCCCTGGGTGCAAGCTTCATCTAAATAGCACGTCGCATCATCAAACATCGCAGTCATGCTATACATTCCATGCTTTTTTGGAATCAATTATACGTTACGCGTTTCGCTTATAAAAATAGTCTGATCACCTGCGCCGCCGAAGGGACGACACCTCGTCGACGTCTCGTTTGCCCAAACTCTCCCAGACCGATTCTTCTGTCCAACTCTTAGCCCGTGTCAGGTCCCAAATGTCACAACACTGTATGCTATCGGGTGAACAGAGCGTAGCTAGCATCCTGTTGACAGGTTCGCAGCATGTAAGCGAGGTGAGACAACATCCCAGTGTTAAGGCCATTCTCCGCGCGATACGCACCTTCGATTCGACACATTATAGCCAATTCTGTCGTCGTCGCACACAGCGTCAAGTATATTCCATTGAGTGGTAGGCGATGATGTTTCCCCACGAATCCACTCATGCAGTTTTCGATCGAGTTTTTCTCGATAAGCACCTTCGTCGTCTCCCATTTGACCAGCACGACTCTCGGTCACTAACCAGTCGTACCAGTGAGATGCCACCTTCGAATGCGATGGATCATTGATAAGCAATAGGGACGACATCATAGCACGAGAACCAAGTTCATTTTCGTCCTCGATATCTTCTGAGTAGTACTGCACGGCCAGATTGTCGTACGACGAGGGTATCGCTCGATGAAACTCCACTCCAAATGGCAATACACCCTGAATCCTCTTGGACTGCAGCCAGCACGAAAAGACAAGATCGCGCTTCACAAACGTCGACGATACACTATAGATATCTGCAAAGTCTTGCCCACAGGCATTGTTTCCTCGCGACCTCTGGGCAAACCACTCGAAATCGGTCTGTTCCATCACGCTCCAGACTAGCTTGTAAGCACGGCTCCGGAGTGTTTGTCGCTGTTGATGAAAATACTTGATTGCTTCTCGTGCTGGCTCATTTTGAGGCGTTTTAATCGCATAGCTTCCTACGACGAGCGGCAGGTCTCTTATGGGCGACACGTTATCCGGGAACACCGACACGAGTCTCCACTGTTTGTTCTTGTTCAATTTCTGAGCCGAGCCTGTGCCACCATCTTTGTTTCGTCTCCTTCTCTTCCAAAATACAGTCCAGATTCTAGGTTCCATGTACAGTGCTAGAGAAAGAATGAGCAGCAGCATGACGCTGAATCCCATAAAATAAACTTTCGCGGACATGGCATGGTGAGCGCTGAGACTGCGATGCATCTTGCGTTCGTCTTGCTCCATGCGTTGAACGCCGCTCGTCACTTGATTGCGGCGTCTGCGGAGCGCCTGACGGCCGCTAGTATTAGATGAAGGAGTCTCATCGGTCGGTGATGGCATGGTGCGTAAGTATTGTAAAAAGAGGGTGGAGTTAATCTACAGATTGCGGACTCCAAACAAGCTCAGACGACCTATTCCGTATTCGACACCGTAATGCCATCATGGTCCAACAACAACAACATCATCAACAACAATTTTTCAACTTTCGAAGTTCCAAATTCAGAAGATTCGACATGTCCGGGTTATGATTTCAACAGGGACGCCTTACAGACTCCATTTTTTGCAATTTTGGCCGCATTGTTTCACAACGGATCGCCGTAGCGCTGAGTACAAAATTACCGTAGAAAAGAGGTCATTGATCTGGTACGAGAGGGGAAAAGTTTGTCGAGCGACCACACAAAGTATCCGCTACCCGAACCCGCGCCTGGACGAGCCTGGAGACCGTTTCGCTCCGTTTTTGCGCTCGATTTGCACCATGGCGTTTCCATCTGACTCAGACTCGTTCTGGGGCTGGGCCGGAATGGGCCTGGCGGGCTACGTGATCATGAATTTGGTCTATTGGGCCTACCAAATTCGTTTGCAGAGCATTGAAGAGTTTGGGCCCGTCATTCACGAATTTGACCCCTATTTCAACTGGCGAGCCACAGAAGTAAGTTAGTTCATGTCCAGTGAAGTAAGGGAGCTACGAAATTCAATCTGGGGATCAGGGGATGAAAAAAACTTCCAATTTCCGTCGAGTCTTGGTCCGGCCGCGCCGCTGTCGTCGAGCTATTTTGGGGCTTGAACGCTCGATGTTTTCGTATTCGACTGCCTGCCTGTCTATTCATGGATTCACTAGCAGTCAACAGTCACGCCTCACTCACACTTTCAACTTGCAATGGCGTTCCTACTCTCTCGCTCTTTCTCTCCCTCCGTTAGTACTTGTACTTCAATGGAGCTAAAAAGTTCTTTTCGTGGTTCGATCACATGGTCTGGTATCCCCTGGGACGGCCCGTTGGTACCACGATCTACCCAGGAATGCAGTTTACGGCTGTCTGGCTCAAAAACCACGTCTTGTCCAATTGGGAGCTCAATGATATCTGTTGCTACATGCCAGCTTGGTTTGGGGCCCTATCCAGTGCCATTGTTGGAATGATCGCCTACGAATGCTCGATTCCACAAAACACAAAGAGTACCATTGTCACCTTCGTCATGGACATTGTTCGAGGCAAGCCTTCGGACCCTCCCATTCCGCAGAAGCGGCAACTCGCACTCGGATTCACTTCTCCCTCCGTTGAGTGCGGTGTCTTTTCTATGGCTTTCATGAGTATCGTGCCGGCGCATCTCATGCGTAGTGTCGGCGGTGGATACGACAATGAAAGTGTCGCTATATCGGCCATGTGTCTGACCTTTTACTTCTGGGTAAGATCGTTGCGCAATGACGAGAGGTACTCGTGGCTGTTTGGCATTCCAACCGGCATTGCCTACTTTTACATGGTTGCCTCGTGGGGTGGATACGTCTTTGTCTTGAACATGATTGGAGCGCACGCTGCTGCCTTGGTATTGATGGGACGATTCAGCGACAAGGTCTATGCTGCCTACTGCTTGTTTTATGCTGTTGGGACGTCCCTCGCCATTCAAGTCCCTGTTGTTGGATGGGCGCCGCTCAAGTCGCTCGAGCAGTTGGCTCCCTGCGTAGTCTTCCTGGGGTACCAGGTCTTGCAGTTTTGCGAAATTGTCCGCAAGCGTCGCGGTCTCACGCGCGCCGGTGCCTGGAAGCTTCGGGTGCAAGTATCGGCGGTATGCCTGGTCGGATTGCTTGCCGTCATTTGGATCATGGCGCCGTCCGGATATTTTGGACCGATCTCGTCCCGCGTTCGCGGATTGTTTGTGCAGCACACGAAAACCGGAAATCCGCTGGTAGACAGTGTCGCAGAGCATCAACCGGCGTCGAACCATGCCTACTTTCAGTACCTGCATCACGTCTGTACGCTCGCGCCGCTCGGCTATCTGCTCGTGTTTGGACATTTGTCGGATTCAAGCAGCTTTCTCGTGGCTTGGGGCACGGCGGCATACTTTTTCAGTCACAAGATGGTACGACTCATTCTATTGACAGCCCCAGTCGGCAGTGCATTTGGTGGTATTTTCGCTGGGCACGCCTTCGCGTGGTGTATGAGACAGTGGTTTGGTGACTGGAGCGGAGAAGCGGACAACAGCGTCAATGGCAGTGCCACCCCCGCCGGGACCAACGGCAAGTCGACGTCTTCCAAGGACGCGAAGAAGAAGAAAGCGAAGAAGGCTGCCACGACTACGACGACCAAGACGTCGAATCCGCTGCAGGTCGTGCAGGACTCCGTCAAGGTGGTACTCGATTCCAAGGAGGGGGTTATTGTCAAGCGAGCAGTTTCTTTGATGTTGCTTTTTTTGTTTTGGTCAGTTGGTGTCAACTTCAAAAACTATTGCTGGCGCCTGTCGACCCAGTTGTCAAACCCCACAATTATTCAGAAAGGACAGACGCGGACCGGTCAGGTGGTCAAGATTGACGATTACCGCGAGGCGTACTGGTGGCTGCGAGATAACACTCCCGAGGACGCTCGTATCATGGCTTGGTGGGACTATGGGTACCAGATTACGGGCATTGCAAACCGCACGACGATTGCCGACGGCAACACGTGGAACCACGAACACATTGCGCTGCTTGGAAAGGCTCTGACGACGAGCGAACAGGAAGGGTACGAAATCGCGCGGCACTTGGCCGACTATGTCTTGGTTTGGGGAGGTGGCGGAGGCGACGATCTCGCCAAGAGCCCTCATCTTGCTCGCATCGCCAACAGCGTGTACCGCGAGCACTGTCCCGAAGATCCGACGTGTCGCCGCTTTGGCTTCATGGTGAGTGGGTCATTAAATTGTGTGGTTGTGAACTTTCCAGCGCACCCGACTGATTCATTGTTTCCGACATTTGTTGGTCTCTCTCTCTCTCTTTCTTTTGTCTGCAGGACCGACAAGGAACGCCGTCACCCATGATGGAGCGTAGTCTTCTCTATCGTCTTCACGGACACCAGCTCAAACCCGGAGTGGAGGCCGATCCCAACAAGTGGGCGGAAGTGTTCCGCTCCAAGTATGGACGCGTCCGCATCTACTCGATCCTAGGGGTGTCGGAAGAGAGCAAGGCGTGGGTGGCCAATCCTGCCAACCGTGTTTGCGACGTTCCCGGGAGTTGGTTCTGTCCTGGCCAGTACCCACCAGGTCTGGCAGACATCCTTTCAGGCAAGCGAGACTTTTCCCAGTTGGAAGATTTCAATCGAGACCAATCTGACGAGGAGTATCAGAAGGCGTACTTTGAAGCTCTTCAAAATCCTGACAAGTACAAGGCAAAGGCCCGTCAGCTCGAACGAGAAGATTTCGAGAAGCAGTATGGCGCGTCGCAGGAACAGGGCGGCGAACGAATGTCACGTCCCGACGAGATCTACAATACTTGGGAGGATACGGAAGACACGACGACTATGTGGAAGCTCATATCGACGAACGCTGTAGAAGAGCTTGGTGCTTGGCTTGAGGAGGAGCCCACAGTTGCGTTCATTCGTAGCAAAGATGGCCGCGGTCCAATGTGGTGGGCGTTTGAGACACGGAATCAAGACATTGTGAAGCTCTTGATGAAGGCTGGTGTGCCTCATACGGATCGAGACTCCCATGGAAAGACGCCGGTCGATCTTCTGCAGGGTGCGGGGAACTAGGCAGGTGGTCTCGTAACTAACACTGCTACAGTAGATGAAATCGGTTTTTTATCTACCTACGTCGCAGGGTACTAGCTATCGCTTTGCGCAATTGCCACATTGCGTTCTATGTCCCCGAGCATGTCAGCCTCAACAGTTGCCTGCCACAAAGTTCGGTGTTGGTCCCCCCCCCCCCCTGCAAGATATATAGGCTGTAGTGTAGTGCGGACCTGCACGGTTCTTCGTGCGACGATGGCTTCTGCTCGCGGAATAGCAGTGTCATTGGAAAAGCAGTCTGTTCAAGATCGTCAACGATCTTGTTTCATAGACGAGCTGTTTAGTAATTTTCGTATGCGCTGGACGAGAGAGCCTCGGTAGGACGAGAATTCTCCTTGAACCAGCCCCGTCTCGGGGTACGGCGTGGCTGCGCAGTGTCGCACGGAACGTCGACCGGCCATCGAGACATGGACTTGTCCGCGCCGGCGACGACGTCAGGACGTAAGATTGCAGTCCCGACGAAGATTCCGAGCAAGAGCTGAACCACATAAGCAAGCATACTGGTCCTATTTGAATTGATTCGACGTGGCGGACAAGGTTGAGTCGTTCTTCTCGTTTCGTCGTCATACTCAACAACGAGCAACGTGAGGAGGCGGGTGCAGGAGCGCGAAGGCGCCACACTCGCGAGAGTCGACTATTGCGAATAATCGTGGATGAATATCTATTTAGGGACGGGACAGAAAGCTTCTTCGACTCCCAGAGGTACCTATGCATATCATACGATAC
>OLMU01003702.1:0-12735 GCA_900291995.1 Licmophora abbreviata | reverse complement strand
CTCTCCTCGCTGTCGGAAGCACCGACGCATCTACCTTTGGAAACGTCGGTGTGTCGCCGGCTGCTGTTCGTCTGCCTTCAAAGCCCAATCATTCAGTCCGCAATGCTGCCCTCGACATTCCTCGTGGCGGAGGCACCAAGGATAACCTTGTGACGGCGTTCAACGTGGCGTTCGGTACTCACGGGTTCCTCTCGCTCGCGGCTCCCGATGTCTGTGCCGAGAAAATGTACAACGGGGCGTTTGATCTATCAAACGACGGGGTCGGACAGCTCGCAATGGAGTTTGTCAAATTGGCGCAGTGCTTATTGCGTATCTCTCTACCCAAACAATGACCTCCACACCGAAGACGATCGTCTACGGGACACTCCCGTGCATGTATACGGGATTGCGTCGGTTCCTGAAGGGGTCTTTTGAAAAGTTTGGATTTAAGAAGGGATTCGGCGCCATGGGCAACCTGGGACCAACCGTGTTAGGATACGCCATTTTGACAGGAAAAGGCGACACCGATGTCTTGTGCAAGATCAACGCTGGCATACCGTTGTTGATTGGAACGGTGGGATACCTACTCCCTGACCTTGGCTTGAAACTTCAGGGACTCTCGCCGCAAGATGGAGTCACTTCTGCACTTTTGAACTGGTGGAATGTCAGTCTTGTTGTCTGGGGAATGCTGGCAACCTTGCTCGTGACGGTGTCGACGCCTACAAGGCAGTTGGATATACCGCTACCACATTTGCTCTTTCGATTCTCGAAAACAATTTCGTACGCAAGCAGAACGAGCCATTGAACCTGCCGACTGCCACCGGGGTCATATTTCCCGTCTTTCTGGCCGGCGTTTCGTATGGCCTACTCAACTAGAGATTTAAAATGCAAGTGTACTCGAACTTAGAGCTGAGTGCAGTTGCTATCCCAGTGTGTATTTCAATGTGGTCTGTGTAGTACTGTACTCCGTTCATCTCGCTCTCCTGTCCTGAGACGCTGGCAGAAATCACGTAGTGAATCTCACCAGACTTACTCCCTAACATTAATTTAAGTACCAGTACACTAATCCATCCATATTAGGCTCTTCAGGGCGAATCGAATCGACGCACGACGAGCAGAAAAGAGTTGAGCCGCTCTTCTCTTCGTTGTCGTGCAAGCAACCAGCAAAAAGAAGTCACCGGGCGCCCAAGCATGATAGCGTCAGACTCACTCGACAACCTCGAGACCCTGTGACATTGGACTGAGCTGCAAATATTCAATATGCACGGATGCACAGCGCGCGCCGGGCAGGGAGAAAGCGTCTTCATCTTTTAGATTGTGATTCGACCCGGAGGTGGGTCCGGATCTTGCAAAAAACACAAAAAAGATTTGATTCAAGATTCAACGAAAGGTGTCATAAAAATGCTTACAGCCGTCGCATTCATAGACTTCTTCGTAAGTCCTCTAAGATTGCATCCAATCTCACACATCTAAATTCATAAAAAGCTGTCACAAGCAAAGAAGCAACGCCATGAAGCTCCTCTTCCTTCTCTCTCTCCTCGCTGTCGGAAGCACCGACGCATCTACCTTTGGAAACGTCGGTGTGTCGCCGACTGCTGTTCGTCTGCCTTCAAAGCCCAATCATTCAGTCCGCAATGCTGCCCTCGACATTCCTCGTGGCGGAGGCACCAAGGATAACCTCGTGACGGCGTTCAACGTGGCGTTCGGTGCTCACGGGCTCCTCGCAGTCGCGGCTCCCGAAGTCTGTGCCGAGAAAATATACAACGGCTCGTTTGATGTATCGAACGATGGTATCGGACAGCAAAACATGGAGTTTGTCGGTGGCTCGTTCATGGGCGCGGCCCTCATGGCGTATCTATCGACCCAAACGATGACCTCTATGCCTAAAACGATCGTGTTCGCAACTCTCCCGTGCATCTATACTGCACTGCGTCGCGTATTCAAGGGGTCGTTCGAAAAGTTTGGGTACCAGAAAGGGTTTGGCCTTATGGGGATCCTTTCGGCAGGTTTGTTGGGCGCCGCCATTCTGTCGGGAAAAGGCGACACAGATCTCTTTTGCAAGATTCATGTTTCGATCCCGCTGTTGATTGGAGTTGTAGGATTCCTCATCCCTGACCTTGGCTTGAAACTGCAGGGACTCTCGCCGCAAGACGGTGTTACTTCAGGACTTTTGACTTGGTGGTATACTAGTCTTATTATCTGGGGAGTGTTGGCTTTGTCGCTCGTGCAGGGTGTCGACGCCTACAAGGCAGTTGGATATGCCACCGCCGCCTTTCTTGTTGCCATTGTTGATGCCAATTACGTGCGCAAGCAGAATGAGCCATTGAACCTATCGTCTGCCACGCCGCCCACGTTTTTCGCTTTTATGTCGGCCCTTACGTATGGTCTCCTCAACTAGATTGTGGGGGAGGAGCCGATTGCAGCTTTGGTATCCTCTTAAATGTGTATTTCAATGGATGTGAGTACCTTCTCTAGTAGTAGCTAGTATCATAAAGATAGAGTATGAATGCATCCACGACGTACATGCCGACCGATCTATTGTGAGATGAACCCACTGAGTTACCATGTGGTCACAATGTGCCGAGATCTGAGATCTCATTCTGTCGTGACACGTTGTTACTTTTGCTAACCAATCACAACGCAGAAGTCCAGCGAAGGCGAATGCCGATTGCATTGTTCTTCCGACACACTTTGATGGCCTAGAGATAATCAGTGATGACGTCCCTATTTAACACCAGCGATATTCAGTTGACAGCACATTTCCAGGATCACTTCATCACGTCGCGCTCCCTCCCCTCCGATGGGAATGCCTCCGCCGATAGCCGAATTCTGGTACACAACCTACGTGAAAGCTACGTGGTATGTGGTATCAAAATTTGTTCTTTTTAACCAGACCATCATCGAAAGCCAAGAATCCTCCATGTAATCACCCCATGATGAACCAGAACTACGTAAGCCCTACCCTGAAGCCGCAGATTTCACCAACGGATACGTGGAGTGGAGAAAGCGCGTCGAGAATGGAAGATCTCGCCGAGAAACTCAAGATTCCGATGGACATTGAACGAAATGAAGTTTTTGAGAAAGCCAACCAAGATACTCCCGAAAGCGGCGATGCCGCGCTTCTCTTGGAAGTCGCTGCCATTGCGACCAAGGAATTTTGCGTGAGTGGTCCTTGTGCCTTCTGGGGTGACGAGGAGAACTCCCCCGGCGTCCTTTCCATCGCTCACAGCCATTCCGAAGACCACGGCTCGGGTTCGGCCTGTAGCGACTCCGATAGGGAGCGAACCCCTCATCATTCCATGACCACCGAAGAGCGCTTCCAATGGAACCGTATCCGTGCGGTCTCTATTGACTGCCACGAAGTCAGCTCCCCCCGATCGTCTCCGCCCATGCTCTTCAAGGGAAGTTCGGCTTTGGTATCGCCCGAGAGCTCTCCTGTGACGGCTCGTCGACGCCGAACGGGACAACGTCCTTGGAACAACAACAAGCGCCGCGCCGATTCTCCTGTCGCAAAGACTGCTGAAACAAAGAGTCCCATCCTTCAATCTGCGCGTGCTCTTCGTGGACAAACCATCAAGACCATCCTTCGCAAGAAGTTCAGCTGGAAGAATTATCCCGAGGTACGACAAAAGCTTGCATACCCTACAGCGCCCTGCACCCGTTGCTTATGCCGGGATCTGTATTCTAGAACCTTATGACTCACTTCATTGCCCATTCACTCAAAACTCATTCAGCTCGAAGCATTCTTGATCGCCAATCGTGAAGAGTATCTTCGTCACTCGGCCCTCAACTACACGGTCCAACAGAAGCAATACAACAACCGTCTCACGGAACGCCTGTTGGAACTAGCTGCAGAAAATGGTTACGTCTTCGACGAGGAAGACTTCAGCTTCGTGACGGTACGCGACCGCATTCGTTGCTACTTCAAGTCTTACGTCCAGTCGGCCAAGAAGCGTGGCGTAATTATCGGTTACGCCGCGCGCAAGGCTGGCCTGCTGAACGAAGACGACCTTCACGCCGGAGTCAAGGGACGCATCGTGGACTCTGGGTCCACCTAAAAGCAGGAGGCAGCCTCTACCAAACGAAAAGACTCTATGCTTCTTCTGTCGCAAGGCCTTTCACTTCCATCGACTCTACGAACTCGATTAGACCTGTACTATTGACCCCGGAGACGTACACACTCTCTGGCGATTGCTCTGCTTTTCCTTCACTTCCGCACTGCACCAAAGCGAGCTTCCTCTATGCTCTTCTTCTCTACATGGACCGTGACCACTCACGCGTGAATGGATCAACGGGACATTCACTCCTTGTTGTATGACTGAATCTACATGATAATGTATCACCACCTAAGGTTTGAGAACTAATGTACTACGTAACTGCTGTTTTATCCCATACTACGCAAAGGTCTTGCATTACAGGAGTGACACGTTAGGACAAATTTGCTCACGCGTAAAACTATTCACTAAATCCGTCCACAGCTCGCACGAGGCTGCTCCGCCGATCCATCGTTCGACTAGGACATGTCGGCGGTATTGTCAGTTCGGTCAGTTTCGCGGCGCTTCAAATCTTGAACGCTTTGGTTTGATTTTTTATTCAACGGGAGAGGAGATGTTGATCGACAGGTGAGTTAGTTGACTTTGTCGTGGTATGACCCCATTGCTGTTCGCACAGAAAGCACGTTGCGACTCATCGTCAGTCGAGACTGCCAATCTTACGCTTCATAGGCTACTTACAGATCCTGGTACTTTTTGCACTGCGAAGGAAGACTCTTGGCTTGCAACAGGTGTACCGAGAGTTGCTTGCAAAAGTCATGCGTGTAAGTTGGTTCCGTCTTGAATATGGGTTCATTGGGCTCTTCTGTGAGTGATGATTGAATTGCATGACGACGTGAGAAGCGAGAATAACGGACGAGCGCCACACTTCGACCCCTCGACTGCCCGTATCAGATACTTACCGAGGAAGTCTTCCTCTGCCAGTACGAAGACGTGGAACGCAGAGAAGCTGAGTTATTTCATGATTAAACGTGAACAAGAAAGAGCATGCACGCGTTTTAGAACATCAAGTATCGCATTCTCGGCGCGAGAGACTTACGCAATAGATCTGGCTCGTTCTGCGCGGTAAGGCGACGAGCGACGTTCACGGCGTTGGCATGGATGAGCTGAACCATGTTGAGGAGAAATATGGGGGTTGATAAGGAGGAGCTCGTTGACGACTTGGGCTCTTGATCGTTAGATTCCGGTAGGTACAATCAATGAGAACCAGAATGGAGAACGGGATCTTTCGAAATTGTGAGCGTCGAAGCGCGGAGTTCTCATCCTGACATGGTGTGTACGACGAGGTGTCACGTAGAATTCTACGTGAGATTGTGTTCTGAAAAGATACCTTTTTCGTCTTACATGGACTAGACTAACTTCAAACTGCGGAAGCCGCACCCTGTGACGATTGGCTGCCTCCGATGGCCACCGATCCACCCCTGAGACTTCTCATTGGCTACTTGTATACCTTCTTATCATATATGATATGGCAGTATTGAAAGGGAATGACAATTTATGTGGGTGAGATCCTGGGTCGCAAAACGTAGTTCTCGCCATGTAGAGATAGAGTATGTTGTCATCAAGGATCGGTTTGTCTCTAGTCTAGCAATGATACCATCGGTCCGTGGCGACTTTCGAAGAAGGTCAAAACTGCCGGTGTCCTAACGTAAGTGCAATCGAGTACGCATCTATTAAACTTATGGCGTTCCTTCTATCAATAACGCGATCCAGGGAAGCAAGAATTAGTCGGACGACCCCCGATGGGACCTCGCTCGCCGGCGGTCTCGCGCTTCACATTTGCTACAATGGGCAAGTTGCTCTACTTGATCCATGAGCCCTCGATTGGTTTGCTTCATTTCTGATAACTTTCGCTGAAGCCCCGCGACTCCTTCCTCGGGCGCGAAGCTGTCCAACTTCGCGACCAAGTCCGCGTCCAACTTCTCCTGCGATGTCTCCTCCAAGGCGTATAAGTCTCCGAGAAAGCTGATCAGCTTTCTCACCTTCTGAGTTTCTTCTTCAGACATACCACCTGTACCTGAACTCTTTCGTCCAAGGCTTCGACGCCCCAATTTCGTCGTCTGCTGGCTTTGCTCCGGAGGTGCCACCATCGACTCGAGCTTCTGAGAGACCTCCGTGAACTTCTGAGCGCGTTGTTGGCGGGCTGCTGAATTCTTTTCCACACCCTTTCGAATCGTGCTCAATTCTCTTGGCTGTATCTGACTGCTTTGTCGCGCCACGTGAGAGCTGCTTCGCGGCATGTTCCGGAGCATTTCAACTTCACGCTGAAGTGTCAAGATTTGTGAGTCTTTCTCATCTCTAACGGCATTCAGCTCGGCACTGATTCGAGCCGTCTCTTGTTCACGGGCCGCGTGCGTCGTTTCCAACACATCCATCAGCTTGGCAAGATACTCATGATGAGAATCTTGCGTTCGACGAAGCTCATCCTTCAGACGAAGGACTTCGGTGACGTGCGCAGCTTCCATCCGAGCCATTTCCTCGCGGATCAGATTCTTGTCGCGTTCGGAAGTCATGCGACCATGGCGTATACTCATTTGAAGTGCCTTGACCTCTCGATCTCGCTCGTTCTCGGCTTGCTCATACCTCGCTTGAGCAGCGACCAGCTCCTCTTCCCTATAACCACGGGAGCTCCTCAGCTCCTTCCGAAGCTGCGTCGACTCTTGCTTGTGATTCAATATCTCTTTGCTGAATGCTGCCGTAGCCTTTGTCAGTCGGGCAACCTGCAACCGCGAGGACGATGCAGCCGCCTCAGAACCCTCAGCATGCGCTAGGATCTCACGTTTGTCGTTCTCTGCTTCTAGGAGATCAGCCTTGAGATCAGAGTTCTGTCCGCGCAACATGAAAATTTCTTTTCGTAGATAGTCGAACATACTGTGTGGCGAGTGCGAACAAGAGAGTGAGCTCAAGTGGTCCACGCCTCAAAGAAATGCGACTGCTCATCAACTCGAGATATTTACCTTTCAATTTCGTTCAAGAGATTTCCGTCTACTTTCCTTCCTGATGTAGATGTGGTAGGTAGGCCTGCCGTCTGGGACACTTGACGCTGTAGTCCCAACAAGCGATCGTCCATACGAGCCATTTGGACAGCGTCAGCAAGCTTCGCCGTAAAGCTCGTCTTGTTCTTCCGATTTCGCACACTTCTTTGAATGACGATTGCAGCAGCCCGATACTTGTGCATCTGCCCGAAATGTGAAACGGCTCTCCAGTTCGATTGGATCACCGTAGCGGAGTAGTTGCGCTGCAATCGTCGTAAAGCTGAGACTGCCTGGATCGTACGAGCCCAGCACTGAAGCACGACAGCGGCCCTTCTTTGCAACTGGTATCGTCGACAAGCGAGGGCACTTCGAACCGCTGCTTGAAGAGTGATCACTTTCTGTCTGGTAAATTCGTACTTTGTCTGGGCCTGAAGCTTTCGAACGACACATTGAATGGCGACGACGCGCTTCAGGTAGTAAGCCAGCCGCTTCGTCTCAATGTGTTCCAAGGCGCCCGCGCGAAAGTAGACTCGTGTTTTCCCACATTGGAACGGCATCGACAAACTACCATTTCGCTGGGTTTCTGCCATGGACATTAGTAGCTTGGTGAGTATGCAATAGACAGCATCTTTCAGGCTCATGTCAGTCATGTTCTTTCTGTCGTCTTCGGACATGAGACAGTCAAAACGATCACGTGTGGATTCGTATCCAAGACGATTGGGAAAGCTCTCGCGGGAAATGGCGATTGCCGTGACGAGACCAGCACATTCAAGCTGACGCATGGTTGTATCGTGTTGGGTTAGGCGTGGCGTCATGGTTTCATTCGGCTTGATACAACGGATGTATCGAGTCTCCGTATCCTCCATGTTGGCCATGAGATCCCGCAACTGGAATCGAAATTTCTGGAGCACAGTTCGGTTTGTTGATTTCTTTCGACGAACGCCGGAAGTCTCGTTTCCTTCATGAGCCCGCACCAGCTCCTCGAACTCTTCTCGAATCAGACTGTTCGTACTACGGGCGGCGCAATACATCAGCCCGTCCGGAAGCTTGTCCGTATTACGCTCAACAAACTTCGTTGAGTCATACGTTACAGGACCTGCAAAGTGCTTCACACCAAATTCAGTCTTGCGATGAAGATTCTTGTCGATGAGCCGACTGTGCTGCTCGTGCAGAGTCTTGATCTTGTATACGTAAGACTCATCATTCCCGTTTGGACGCACGCACTCTTCGTTCAAGGACCCCAGCAGACCAAGTCGACCTTCCAAGAGGTCCAAGACGTCCGAGTTGTCGACTACGGCGAAGTCAAAGATTTCAATGCCTTCCGCCTCGTATTCGTCTTTCACTTTCTGGAAGTTGTCCAGAACATACTTGTGCTGCAGCTGCTCATTCGCATAATTGATGCAAAGCTGCTCAAATCGATTGACCTCAAACCTCTCAAAGCCGAAAATGTCCAAAAGGGAGATCATGCCAAAGTTTCCATGCTTCGGGTCGAAATGAGATTCGGCTCGTGTGTACGCGTTTACCTTCCGAACCAGCACGTCAAAGACACGGGCGTAAATTTCCTTGGCGAGAGCATCGCAAGACTCTTTGGCGACACTTGGACGGAGCTGTACGTGTACCTCATCATATCCTGTCTTGATCAGTCGCAGAGTCATTTCAGATTCAAGAATCTTAGCGTCAATACCGATGAGCTCTGAGAGCTTGTCGAGTTCTTCCACGGATGTGATGACAGTCCCACCTTCTTCGACGTCAGCACTGGGATCACGATCGAATTGGAGGTTACCGAGCTGCAGGACAATGCAAAGAGCTCTCATCAGCGTCTGGAGACTGTCGCCCTCAAGCTGAAACACCTTCAGCGCTGCCAGCGTCCGGGGCCACTGTTCCTTGTCGGACACACCATCAATGGTATTCGTGTCCGTGGCACCGAGATACGCGAAGTCCTCTGTAGTAACGTTGCTCAAGCCATCCCATAGGTCGCTTTTGAAGTCTTCCGGAGCTGCTAACAATTGGTAAAAGACGTGATACGTGCGCTCTCCAGGTGAATGGGAGACGACTCGACTCTTCTCCAATAGATACGTCACACAGAAACTCCCCGCCAACGAACACGCCGGAATGTTCCGCCCTTGCTGCTCGGCACTTTGTACGGACTCGGTATCAAACTGGAGCTGCGTGAATTTGCCAAATCGACTAGAATTGTCATTTCGTAACGTCTTCGCATTTCCAAAGGCTTCGAATACGGGCGACGACTCAAGGACGCGTTTCACTGTCTCTGCTCCGCCAATGCGATTGTCCGCATTTGAATGAATGGCTCCGCCTGGGCGGGACTGTTCTAGAGTAGCCAAATGCGACATGACAATCTTGACCGTCTCCGTCTTGCCGGCTCCACTTTCACCGCTCACCAAGATCGTCTGGTTCTGACGGGAGGTGGCGAGTCCTCGATAGGCCAAGCACGACGTTTCGTAGACATGTGGATCGAAACCCATCTTATCGTAGAGCTTTCCAAACGTATGAAGAGTTGAGCTTGAATCCGTCGCATCTTCTTCCTCGTCGTCGTCTTCGCCATCGGGTTTGACTAGAAAGAAGTCGGCAACAAAGAGGGGTAAGGAAAAACAGTCGCGAACTCACACGGCAACGACGATGCACTCCGATATAGGCGCCAAGCTTACCTTCCCATAGCAGCGCCTTCGCATAAAAGTCTCTTGTGTCGCTGCTGTACAAACGATCCATCCACTGAAACGGGTTCATGGCCACGACAATGTCCCCCACACGTGTGTAGGGCTGGTGATGGTAGTGCCGCTCTTTCAGGTTGTAAAGTATCGCCGCTTCATGGAGAAACGGGAGGTCTGCCATGTCCCGTTTGCCCAGAGTCGCATTGCCATATAGTCTCGCTTCCACTGATGCCGTGTTTTGAAGAGGCAACTCTTCCTTGGGATAGTCATAGAGTGACACGGTACGAGTAAACGAGGGACCCGCCGATCGAGACGAGCTTTCCCCATCGTTAGCAGCACTGCCGTTCGTGTGCAGCAGTGCATCTTCCACCTCTTCGATACTACTACTTTTGCTCAGGACCGTACTTTTGTGCCAGTTTGTAGACAGGCAGATCTCCACCACAACGTCCTTGGAAGCCCCATCGGATGCCAATATCTTGGCCGGTAGCCACGAGTAAGCGTCGTCGTAGATGTAGACGTGCGTCAGAGACTCCTGTGTAGTCATAGAAGTAGCGCTCAGACGCCGTGGAGATCGTTCCGGGGCAGGAGCATCGCTAGTCGCTGCAGCATCCTGGCGATTCATGCCCCCGTTGCGACCCTCGCCGGTCTTCTGTTTCTGCTTCTTTCGACGCTTTCGATCACGTTCCGTCTGTTGCTGAGCGGCAATCGCCACCAGCTGCTCCGCAAAGCCGACCATGACTTCAATTCTCAAAACTAGCACTATTAGAGAATGGAAACGACGAAAATCAAGACAACACCGAAGCCTTTCTCGCTCATGGGACTTGTGACAGTGTCTCGTCCCTTGATTTCCCGCCAAGTTTGGAAATTTGTAATTTGGATTTATGGACATCGTGGTCATCGCTTGATATTTTGTATAGTACGATGACCTCCGTGTGAGCTATTTATGGTATCATATCGTACCCCCCACCCAAGCGACTCACTCGACTCAACTCAAACAGACAAACTGAGTCGTTTACGAACGCTGGCTTCAAAACATGGCTATACAGAGTCGTTCCATATAGACTAGGTTCGCACAAGCGATGCAACAGACTATCACATGATATGTCGTCGACAGGAAGCCTAGGTAGTAAAGGCGGCACATGGTACAGCACTGATCTCGCTCCTCGGTGAGCAGCGCTCTACAACCACGCAAACGACATTCGATCAATATGTCAGGCCATCAGCTATTCCCAGCTTTAAGCTCATCAGTCTTGTCAGCCCAGGCTCTGGACGATTCCTGTTGAATCGCCTTGAGTTCTAAAGGATGAGGTCGTCCTCCTCTTACTGCCTTGGTACACTCCTCTTCGCCATCCTCCTCCTTTTCATGGATTATTTCCTTGAACAGATCTAGACTAGTACCGCTTATGAATGCGTCTCACATAGTTTGATCAAAAAAGCTGGTATATGTCCTACTGTAATCCAAAAGAGAAGAAGCCGTCATCGTCGTCATGGTGCCTCGCGCCTCGTGGTTTGTCGCGGCTCGGCGGCCAGCATCGACCAGTATTTCATTCGTTCCATGTAAATCAGAGGAACTTGTTCTTCCTAGATGACGTATCATACTGTACTTCGTGCCAACGTATCATATATACACGCTGACTTGCCAGACAATCCTCAGACATCCAATACTTATTATTTTTTCAGATGCCAACTGAAAATTCTGGTCACATCTCTCTCTGGTCACAAAACCCGATGGAATCTTTTCAGGTGACGTGCGCTCGCGTGCCTCATGCCTCGTGATTCAACACGAACAAGCATATCGAATGTATCACGCGGGGATAATTACCATAACGCACGCTACCGCTGCCTCCTTCTAAACGATACTGCTAACCAGTTCAAGTATCTGCCAGCTAGCGAGCCTCTACGGCAGTCGTGGTCACAGTCATAAGAATTCAGAATTGAGTAGTGCGGTCCTCACACTCACAAACTGATACGGGGTTCACGTCAACAAGATGATGCTAATCAAGCTCGTCTTTCCAGGGGTGGCCCTCCTTCTGTTGGCTGGTTCATGTCGTGCTATCTGCCGTGTTCAAAGTGGGACCAACTCGTACGACACCGATCTTGCCCCTCTGTGCCCATACGAAATGGGATTTCCCGCCGCCCGGAACCTTCGATCCTGTTTCGGCGCGGGAATGTGCTTCCCTCTCGTTCCATATTCTTCTGGCGTCGGCGAAGTCTCCCCCGGGTATACTATTGGTCCTGGTACAACCTACGAGTTCTTGTGCTGCGACAGCCCAACACCCATCCCTGGGATCGCAACAGAACCTATGCCGTGCCCTGAAATACTCGATGTTCAATACGTCACTTCTGTGGCTATATCAGGATTCGTTGTTTTCGAGATTACCATCATCAACACATCTCCGACGGATGAAGTTGAGGTGACTAATATTCAAGAAGGAGAAGACGTTCCCAGTCTTGAAAACCTTCCAGCAGGAGCAACCTGTTATTTTCCGCAAACACTCACTCCGAATGGTGGATCGTACTCTTGCCAATACTTCTCAAACGACATTGTTTCGACCACGACAAGTACTCTTCGGATTTCCGGAACTCGCGGTGGATCAATGATTCGGGGAGGCAGTCAGATTACCGTTCTTTAGTCCTGCAGGAGGCGATGTTGGCGACCCGAAAGAATGAAGATACAAACGAAGTACAAGTACATGTAAATATTATGTAAGGATTCCTCCATCCAGGAGGAGACGAATGGCCAACGCTGACAATGAAGCTCTAGTAGTAGCAGTCGAGAAGATCCTACATAAGGTCGGCGTGTACAAATAATGGAGAACTGTGATCTCGGCGGGGGCATTGAAACTTTCGGCGACAGACACTTGTCAACAGAGAGGCGTCAGAAGACGAGAGGGGGTACCGATCGACAACCCTTTCTCCACCTGTGGAGTCGCAACATATTGCCTTGTACTCCTCTGCTAGCGAGTTTTGTCGCCGTGCTTAGTAGGTAGACTCCCTAGTAAGGTGGAGCAGAGACATTTACCGGTACCAGTATCGGTATGATGACTTATGCCGAATGAA
>OLMU01003701.1:0-14421 GCA_900291995.1 Licmophora abbreviata | reverse complement strand
CCGATCGGCATGTTTAATGTGCGTTGGCCGTTGGCACCACCTAGTATTGACCCCTCCGACTAAATTCGAAAACAGAAACACAAGCGATTTGGAATGCGAAGCCAAAAACAAAAAACAATTCCAATTGACATCATCGACCATGAGCAAGAGTGAAGACGAAACGATTCCTCCCTCCAAGGGCCCTGCCGTGGTCTTTGGAGCCCGTGTCGAACAGGGGCGAATAGTCTTACAAGGCCTGATGGACAGTCAGTACTCTCCCGTGTATGGCGTGGCTCGAAATCCTGATGAAATCGAGAATTCAGCCGCGTATCCAGATGCCACGATTTGGATTGCTGCCGACATTGCGTCTCAGAACGATGTCGAACGCGTCTTGTGTATTACACAGGCTCAGTTTATCTTTGTCGTGACGACAACGGACATGCCGACAGACGTGGGATTCGGCACGGGCTTTCACGTGTGCATGGAAGACGAGTATCAGTGCATCACAAACTTTTTCCGTGTTTTACTCCAAGTGCACAAGGAGGACGGAGTGAAGCGACATGTAGTATTGAGTACGATGGATGACGTGCAGGAAATGTGCCGAGAGATTACGAGGACAACAGGCGAGACCTTCATTTTGCCACTCGATGACGGAAGCATCGTGCCGCACTACTCGGGTAAGGGTCGCGCAGGACAGGAGGCGCAGATCCAGCTACGAGACGTCGAGGGACTTACTCTTACAAGAGTCACCCTGCCGTTCCTTCACTCTAACTTTCTTGGTTTCTTTATGCCTCTTCCGAACGAGGGTGGGACGCAGTGGACAGTGAGTCGTTGATATGGGTAGTGACACTGTAGTAGACACGCTTCCCTCGATTGAGAACGTCTAGTGTCTCGTTGTCTCTCACCCGATCTTTCCCCGCCATGTCCTACAGATCTCGGCGGCATTTGGACAGGACAGCAAGATAGATATGCTTAGCACAGCCGACTTGGCCTACATTATCCGTAAGTGTGACATGAAGATGACTGCTAATCGATACGGCGTTTGCAGACGCCTCAGACTCACTTTGTCTCGCTCGTGTCACCTTTCGTACTCATGGCAGCCCATATCTTCGAGTCGCCGACTGCTTTCAGAAACAAGAACTTGCGCCTCTCAGCCGAGAGACTCTCTATGGATGAGGTCGCATCTACTTTTGCGGATCTTTATGGAAAGGATGTCATTTACAACCCGCTCACCGTGGACGAAGTATCGGCGCTCCCCTTTCCCTCGGCCCCTTGCATGGCTCAAATGTGTCAATTCTTGAGCGATACGAAGTATGCCCCCAAGCATGATGTAACCTTGACAGAAAAAGTCATGTCGCCCAAGAAACCGCAGCTGTTCACCGATTGGCTCCTAGTGAACTCGGATCATTCATCGTTCGAAAAAGTTGGATTGAGCGTCGATGCACCAGAGATCTCTAATGTGTGCGTGTTTGGTGGCAACTCATTGGAGGGAGTATCCGTTATCAAAGGGCTATTGGCAGACACGCGTAAATCCTACAAGATTCGGGCAACGACACGCCATCCTGAATCAGGGGCCAGCAAAGCACTAATTCAGCTGGATTCGGAGAGAGTTGAGGTGGTGTATGCCGATCTGGATCGCATCGAGACTTGTACAGCTGCTTTGGACGACATGCATGGAGCATTCCTCGTGACAGACTATCTAGAGGATATGGCGCAACGTACCCCAGAAATGGAAGAAAGACACGCGAAGAATGTTATTGATGCCTGCGAAGAGGTCAAGAGTGTACGGCATTTGGTCTTTAGTACCATGGAGAGCGCAGAGGAAATGAACGAACACATTCGCTGCGGATTGTCCGTCATTTCGACGAAAACCTCGACGGCAGCAACGTCGGCTCACTCATTGTCACCGCCATCATCATTGCAGTTTGATGCCAAGGCACGGGCCGCGGCATACGCGCGCACCAAGAAACTAAGCGTCACTTTTGTACTCATGCCGCTGTATGCAGAAGCGTTTCTCGAATGGCTCAAGCCGGAGCGTCGCGTCGAGGAGGGTGGGAAGGAGCGCATAGTAATGGCGGTCCCCATGAAGGACGATACGAAAGTCATGTGTATGAGCGTCGATGATTTGGGTCCAGCTGTTGCAAACATCTTTGACAGCTTTCAGGTGGGTAAAGACAGCAAAGCGTCCCGTCTTTTTACTCGTGTCGCTCACTTGCAGCTCCTTTGCGACAACGCGCCCAACCATTGACGCACATTCATAGGTCTACGCAGGTCATGAGATTGGGTTAGTGACGGACTTTGTCACTGTACAGGAAGTAGCCGACATTTTATCGAATGTCGTGCAAGAGGATGCGACTACAAACCACGTCATCGAGCAGGAGCAAGTGGAAACGAAAGAGTGGATAGAAGCACGCGGGACGTACATGAAGGATATGGGTCAAATCTTCCAGTACATGGCACACACGGAAGCTGTCCAGAAGCGACGGTCTGTGGCCAAGACCATGAAGTTGGTCCCGACGGCTCGCCCCCTTCGCCAGTGGGTGGAAGAGAACAAGGACAACCCTTCGTTTCGTGAAAAGTTGGGTCTGCGATAGTGCCTCGTACGCGTCAATTGGGCTGATGGCGTACGCAGCAGGAGGAATAATGATATAGAGAGAGACCTGCAACCAAGGTTTCTATCGGCTCGTCGTCTACGACGTATGCATACCGTAGCACAGTAGCTAGCTAGACACAGTGAGACGCCGGTTCCTTCGTCGAGTTTGTACTCGTATTCGTCGTACGCGCCTGATGTTGCTTTGTATATGAGCGACACTTCCCACCAAAATATCGTCGACGGGTACATTGACTGCTTGGATGCACCCTTCTTCCTCCTTTTCGCTTTCGAAAAGTACATGCCGCCCGTCGTCCTCGTGCATCACCTCTTGTACTTGCGACACTGGAAAGGCGACACTGTCTGGAATCAATAAAACTACTCCTGACCGCGTGGTCGAGCAAGGCTCACTGGGAAGATGAATACCGAGAGCATCATGGTACTGCCGGAAGGTGTCATCGCTGTAGGATGTCAGGACGGACTCTGTCTCGTTCGTCCACGAGGAGTAGTCCTCCTGCATGGCATTGCTCATACGTCGCAGAGTGGATCCCATAGTGACTTGTTGGTCCAACAAAGGCTAAGAGGTGAAGCTAGTGATGATGTTCCGGGGGACCCACCATGGCGTTGTTGTCGTCCATTGGAGAGGTTCACGTTTTCGACCGTCGGTGCAAGCAAATGAATCATCACGCGTGATTGCGGCGACTTGCGTTTTCTCCTGTTTTGTGAGACGCGAATGAATCGCCAACGAGATGACACGAACATTTTGACACTTTCTGAGAATACGTCATAGGAAGCACTGTCTACTTATTATGTAAGATACTACTTTATGAATATTATGCCATTCTCATGTTGAGCTTGACACGAGAAAGAAGACGCGCGACCACTTTCAACTTTGATCTTCTTCAACCCACTGCCCACTTTCATATGATACTGATATGATACCGGTACCAGGTATGATACGATGTCACAATGTCATGGCGCAGTTTCGAGTTCGGGTTTCGGTGATGTCGGCCGCGGCGCTTTTCCTCTGCCACAATCGAAAATGGACTGTTTCGACGTTGCCGATCTCTACAGGAGAAGTCAAAACACGCAGACAGGTGTGAGTGACAACAGAAATGCTCGAACTGCTCCAGAAAATGAACACGGGGGCCAGCCGCTACTACTAAATCACCAGACCACACTAATGAGTCACTCGGACTCGTTGCCTCCGTCTCATCATCTACCGGTACTGAATCACCAGGAACGCATCCTGCAAAACGCTGTTTTCGCGCAGGAAGACGCGTTGATGCCATGGCAGCACTACGAGGCGGACCCCGGAGTGGTGTCGCCATCGTCAGCGAGTCTTTCCGATGAACCGCACCCACCGTACCACGAGAGCAGGCAGAGCCTCTCGTCGTCACAAACACAGCAACTTCCGTTGGCGAACGCTGAGCACCTTCCATCTTTGGCAACCTTGCTGTCTCAGAACTTAGATCGCTCCATGCAGGAGCGTCGGCTCGAACTCGACCGACTGGAGTGGGGAAAAGACTACGAGAGAGCGTCGGCATCCACGCGTATCGCCAACGAAATATCAATTGTACACGAAGCCTGCCGACTGTACCCGAGGAACGTGGAAGTCGTCCACAGTGCTCTGCGCACCGATCCGGGCGGTATTCGTCGGCGCGTCCCGATTGCTACCGGCCCATCTCGTATCGACGGTGCGCAATCTGAAAAAACAAACAGTGCCAAACAGAAGAGACGACTATCACGCTACGAGCTTCCCATCACTATCGCCTTGAGCCTCAATGCACCGCTGGAGGTCTTACATCTCTTGGTACGAGCCGGTCCCGACGTTCTAGTAGAGCGAGACGGGCCCGAGGCCTGCTGTAGTCTCACGGTGGCCCTGCGGGAGAAGTGTTCATTCGACACGATTCAGCTCTTGATTTATGCAAATCCAGAAAGTACAACGATACAAGATCAACATTCTAACTTGCCCCTCCATGTCGCATGCGAGATGGGAAGCTCGCTGGCGACGATCACGTTGATTGGTGCCGGATATCCGCACGCTGTCAAGGTCAAAAACTTTCACGGACAAACCCCACTGGACATTGTGACTCGAAGTACCATGTGTACTGATGATGTTATTGACTTCTTGCAGTATCTATCGTTCCATGCCTTGGAAAATGAAGCGGCTCATTTGGATCACGATATAGACGGTGCTTTATAGTACGAAGAGAAGCCGATCCAAGTCCCGCCCCGTAGCTAGAGTAGAATGAGAGAGATAACTGCAATTGACGTTTCGAGACTCTGATGCAAAAAAGACTCTCATAGCATTACGACGCGCTAACTTACGACACATAGTTCAACAAGCATCTTTCATTTGTCTCAGAAGATTCTTCTTCTTGAGGGCCCTGACGTTCTGTGCTCGGTTGCGCGTCGCGTTGTTGACCCAACAGGCATCTATCGTACATGAAATAGCACCCCTCTGAGTTCCGCCCTTCAAGAGCGGCTCATCCTGAATGTCCATCACGTACGTTTCGGACGCCGCTGGTTTCGCGGACCACATCATGGACGCCCGTCGCCCTGACTGTACCGTCTTTCCCGTTTGACGCGCGCTCTTGCACAAGTGTGCGAGATTCAAGGTGAAAGACCCGAGCGTCTTCGACAGTTCCACTGTCGGGTTGTGATCAATCACGGTCAAATGCAAGAGTGAGCCGGAATGATCAAGGGGCTCTCCATCTTTTCCTTGCGTTTTCACCACCAAATGAACCTGTTCCTCGCCCCAATCCGGTGAGTACGTCTCGCTCAGCTTCTTCGTTCGCGGCCAACCTCCTACGGTTCGTTTGATTTGCCCATCGGACCTTTCGCTGGTATCGAGTCCGGCAATGCCAAACTTTCTCAACAGTTTTTCCTTTCCAGATCGCTTTTGTCGCACAAGCGCCTTGGGGTACGACACAAATACAACGTACGGAGACGGATCGACATCGAAGGCGCTTGCCCGCGTGTCAATCGAACACTTGATGTTACTGACAAAGAGATGGAGATTCTCCCGTACAACGGGTGTCTCCGACATGGACGACTGTCGAAACATGTTAAGGACAGATCCTCGTCGTTGCATCGATGGGCGTCGAAAGATCCTTTCATTGGGCTGAATTTCAAATGCAGCTCGGATAGGTTTGTGGTCCGATGTGGAAAAGTCATCAATCGGTTCGTAGGTGAGAGGCGTCACGTTGCTCTCCAACTCTTGTGCACATTTCCACAAGACGCGATCGCAATAAGAGGGTCGACGCTGTTCCTTGTAGAGGTAACCAAGCTGCCGTTCTACCTTGAATGTGGGCGGAAAGAAACATGGTAAAGTCTGAAACCCCACCAACAAGTCCTTTTGCTTCAACCCTCGAAACAGCTCGTCATGATGATTCAACTCACGCCACTGCTTCGCTTTCACGAGCTTCATCACCGCAGCATGGTGCTCTGTCTTTAGTTCTTCCTTGGAAGCTTCACTCTTGGTACCAGTAGTACTGCTGGTACCGTTGTGAGAGATCGAGTATTCCAAAATGTCACTGCGAAAGTTCAAGTCCCCCAAGACGAACGTATAGTGCGACTTTTGGGATATATCATACTTGACTGCGAGCGAATCATCTGCCGTGCCATCCAGAATCTGCGAAATCATGTTGCATCGATGCTTATATTTGGTCAGTCCTTCATGGGCTTCGAGATGAGCAGTACAAAAGCTGATGCGTGTCGTTCCGTTGCACAATAGTTCTCCGACTATCCCTCCCTTGTTGGCACCGAGGTTGATCAAGCCGGTATTCTGGGCCTTGACGGATTCGACATTGCAATCGACACCCTCCCGCACCAATACTTCCAATCGCATTTCACCGCGTTGATGGCGAATGACGAATTGATAGGAAGGAAGTCGCTGTGCGAGTAACTCTTGCAAGACGGCAGAGTCGTGTACGGCAAGTTTCTCCAGCGAAGCTTTTCTGTCATCGTTGTTGGAACTATGCGTCGAGGCCTCGCTGACGGTGCTTTCTTCGATCTTGCTACTCTGCTGTTTTGAATATCCATGCTGCCCACTATCCCTCCGTGCCCCTTTGATGTGATCCTTATCGGCAGTAAATTGCGCGAGGGTGGCGGCCCCCTTTTCGGCCACTTTGGTGACTTGTTTGTTCACTTCGCGCAACACCGGAGACAGAACGGGGAGCAGTGTCTGGGGCATTTCCTTTTCCATCGTTTCGACTTTGAAGGTTGCTTCCTGGAGACCTAAGACGATGATATCAAAGTAGGACTCTCGTGGTGGAGTCGGTTCGTCATTGTCTGGATCGTCAAACTCAAAACTGACTCTCCCTTTTCGTTCCTTGTTTGGCTTGTCTTCTTCAATAGCACTGAAATTACTCACCAAAGCAGTATCGAGTCCAATTTCCTCATAAAATTCAAGCTGGTCCTTGTAGTCTGGCAATGGATGCTTGGTTTCCTCGACGACTTGGCGCACGAGTCCATCCTCCGGGAGCCAGGCAGCGATGCTGTCGGGGTCGGGAGGCGCGTTCCCCATGTTTCCAGAGCACACCAGGATTCGAAGCGGGGCTTGTGGGGGTGCCATAATGAGACTTTCGACTCTTATTAAAACAAGAAAAGGAGAAAAGCAGTGTCGCGTTTGTGATTGACAGCGTCGGAATAGTGCCGCAACGAGGTTCACGCCATGTTCACAATGCGAATGTGTGATCAGTGATGAGAGGGAATCTTGGTGAATTTTGAAGTAGAAATCTTGACGATGAAATCCTCCAGCGCCATTTTGATTTTGATTTTGATTGCGCGGAGAGGGCGTACAGAGCACAGACCGACAATGAAGAAATATCAGTCCCGGCACGACAGCATATGTATCGTACAAACCTATCATGACGTTTCGATAAATGTTCCTCTCTCTGTCATTGTGACTTTTGAGGTCATCACTATCTAGCGCCAATACGTTCAATTTACAATTTACATATTATGTTTCACAAGTGTTCGACAAAAACGATAGAAACAATAGGGACTGAAATGACCAAATGTCCGAGGAATTGACGACCGAAACCAAACAAACACCCCTCTCGCCCCCACATTTTGGTAACCCGCACACCACCAACACTTTGATCACAAAGTCGACGAGATACAGAAGTACGAAGTACAGCACTCCACCACACAAACGACGACTCCGTGCTTGACTTCCTTGATGAACTCGATGGCTCCATCGCCCTATTCAGCCGTTGCTCTCATTCAAGGAGCGGTACCAAGAACGACGGACAAGAAGCGAGTCCGCTTCAGTCTTGATGCGTCTTCTGCCGTCACTACCACTACAGACACCACTTCTTGTAGCTTCGACAGCTTCCCGCCAGTTCAGGTGAATCAGCTCGGTCCTCTGCTTCCTCATTTTTCCGAATTCACTCCGGAGCATCGTCGAGAACTCTGGTGGACTGAAACTGAGCTCGAGTACATTCGACGACGTGCCAGATTGCTCGCCAAGGGCATTCGAGAGCGCAGCAATCGAAAGACGAAAGCGAGTAGCTACTCGAACGTGATACGTCAGCTCCATCACGACTGTGCTACGACAGGCGTACCTACGACCAACGCTATGCACATGTTGGAACAGTGGAACATGGTGGGACACTCCCGGCGCGGACTGGAGAGTCTCACTGTGCCCAATTTTCCTCAAGGCGTGTCAAGGTTCGAGCTCACGAACACGGGCCATGTATTGCAGGCACAACACTACTTTATTCAACGGCGTGTCGTGGAGCGTGAAGAGCCTCTTCGACAAGTGAGTTTGAAGTACTCGCAAGCCTCTCAGCTCTTCGCTATTGCCATGGCACAAGCCGATGCAAAGGCGGCGCTCGATGAACATCAAAGTCAACCAGTGTGTGCCGAACTCGTGGAAGTGTGTGGGAATGATCTCTTTTCCAAATTCACGGGTAGATTCACCGTACAAGAGGAATATACGCCCACTACTTCTACGACATCACCGCAAGAGGAGACTGCTGCCGTGTCTGATAAGTTTCGCCCGCCTATTTCCGACTGGCCGCGCACAAACAAGAAGATGAAGCGACGGTATCAGGTCCGCAATTGTCGGCACTTGGCCCGTCATCGCCATGTTGTTGACAACCCCGACGAAAATCTCAAACTTCCGAAATTCCTGTGGGCTTATTAGAGTGACTGCCATGTAGACGACAGAAAATCATAAAGGCAAGCGTACCCCAATAGAAGGAACCCATTCACGAGTATCTGGTACGAGGATTCGTAGCGTAGCATTATTGTGTGGTCTATAGAATTGTAGAAGTGATTCGGTAGCGGAAAATGTGCTAGAATTGCCATTGTGAGTTAAAGTTGTAAGGATGTTCGTAAAATCGAGTCTGCAAGTCGAGCTGACACCATCCTTTGTCGCCCACGAACTTGGACTTCCAGTTTTGACATTCGCAGAATTCTAATCGATGAAAGTTATGAAATTGCTGAAGAGGCCGATTCACATCGACGGCTGTTTGGCCGCTGTAGGTACCCGGTCGATCTACACCAGCAGTGTCTCGACTGCATTCCTGGAATTTGGACCCCTTCGGAGCTATTCGTTGCGACAAGAGACGTTCTAGTTCGGTAATCTGATCCTTGTGAACGCGTATTGGGTCTTTCATAACTCTCCAGTGCACTTTTTCGAAACAAGGTGGCACAGCCTGACTCCCCTCGTAGCCAAAGAAATACTGCATAAAGAAAAACTGTTTGTGAGATACTGTACAACGAGACAACGGTGCAGTACAAACAGCAATCGCCTACCTCGGTTTTCACTTTGAGCATCCATTCGTATGCCTGGTAAGGGACACTCTCGAAATTGATATCATCTTGAAGGTGACGGTGAATATCTTGCGTCACATTGTTTCTGGCCTGATACTCTGCCCAATAGTCCCGTCGTTCGTATGCCCGTACCATGTGCGTAAAGTCCTCGACGGAGAAGTTCTCGTTTATTTGAGAATCGGCCTCGCTCAATTGGATACGACGGACCCATGCGGCTCTGATTGGGTCATTCTCTTCCTGGTCGAGATTATTCTGAGTGAGTTGTTTTTCTTCAACATGTGACTCGCCTGTTGGAGGAGCACTAGTCGTGGGGCTCACGGGTAGCTCGTCAGCTTGTTTGACATAATTATGAATATTCGCATCACCCTCGGGAAGTTCGGTCGCCGTCGTTGCATTTTCCCCTCCCGCTCTCAAGCTCCTTCTACTTTGGTACCCGACAGTCTTGGGAGTACTCCCGCAACAGTACCAACATATAGACTTGATTTCGAACGGATATGTTTGGTAGACATCTACACAATAGGGAGACTCAACGTTCAGCTGTGGCCCACAGCACCCTCTACAGATTCTTTGCGGCTGTTGGACATCTCGACAGTCAATTTCGGGATAGGTAGGATGTTTGGGCGGTGGAGGTCCCACATCTTTTGATGGCGAGCAACACTGCTGACACATTTCAGCCGTTCTCTCACCAAAAAGGCCATAGACAAAGTGACAATGGTCTGTGTCGGACCGTTCCGCATCGCAGCACCCTCCATCTTTGCAAATTCGATTGTAATTTACTAACGTGGCATTCATCTGCGAATAGGCGGGACAATTGATTGCGACAGGATCGGAAATAATTGTAGGCGTCGCCGAGGGAGGATCAGTAGGCTTAAGGGTTCGTGCCATTGGCGCCGGCGTCGGAATAGCTTGTGGAAACGGCGTTGGATTCGACTGTTGACCATTTGTCGGCCCTGGTGGAGGCGATGGGGAGAGAGTTCGTACAAATGGGCGTTTCGTAGGACTAGACTGAGGAGCAGACGTGTCAGGTTGTTGTTGCCCAGTCGTCTGAGGTTGTGGGGTCGGACCGGGCACTGGGGCTGGCGTGAGATACTGAGTCGGACGTGGTGTAGGTGCAGGGGTGAAGCTCTGCGTCGGAAAAGGAGTATACGGTTGTCGGCCTCTTGATGGATTTCGACAGCCAGGATATGGATCTACACTGGGCATCCCACATTCCTCTCGCATCTGATCTTCTGTTTCTCGGAATTGGCAAATAAGTTTATCAAGATAATCCCATTTCGGAGCGAAATCGTATGCCTGCAGAAAAATTGCAATCTTTCCAATCTGCGAACGAGTTAGTTCATGTCATTGCAGAGACAAGAGACAAGCCAGTAAAAGTTGTGAGTCAAAGCTAGATCCGCTGCGACACAACCACCACTGGCGTCTTTTTCTTACCTCGCGAGTCTTGAAGTCCTCTGAGTAGAAATGTGAGAGGTGGACCTCGGCGTCGTACTGTTTTGTCTGCTGGAAGTGTTCGCTTTTCGTGGTGATTTCAGTATGCGAAAGATGCCACCATCGGGGGAAACCCTTCGGATAATCCACACGAGGAAACCTTGAGTCGCCCCCGCTGGGACATCTCAGGTTGCCGTTCGCATCGACTGGGGACAAAATTTGCAAGGCGTGGCGCTCGATCCTGAAGTTATTCGCATACTCCGACTCTGGATTGTTGATCATATCTTGCCAATCGCATCCACCTTCTTCGTACTTCATCCAGTGACCATCCTCACAAATTTTGTACATGTCGGAATCGGGATCGGCTCTATTTCGATCGAGGCGAATGGGAGACATACTGTGTCGCCCGCATGCGTCACTACCCTCTGGACACCATCTACAGTTTGTCTGCGTGGGTAGCTCCCATCCGATGGCACTTCTCCAGTCATCTGGGAATCCAAGACATACGTCGAGATTATCACAAGTCACCTGCCCCCAGTCTTCCGGTCCAAAGTCTCGAAACTCTTGCCCCCCTTGTACGGAAATATCCGTTTGTCGATAGTTGAAGCGATCATCGTCTCGAGACAGGACGATCTCGATCGAGACAAGAAGAACGAGTATCGGGAGCCTCATTTCAGCGCCCCTCTAGAGATGTACTGATGATGACAGTATCTGTGTTTTGAGAAAACAACACTCCCGAATCTAGCGTGACTGTATGATAAGGTCGCCGGATGGCGATGCGTTCGTGGCAAAACGACGGTTGTTTGGCGATACCAAGTTCAAATCTCAAATCTGATTATCATATCTGCATAGAAGAAATATTGCCGAGAATGTCAATCGGAAGGAACGGCATCCTTCGACGAGCTACCTGGTACGGCTGTAAAAGAAAGTTCGTAGAGCTCTTGGTCGCGACGAGCCTACGAAAGCGAGTTTAGCGCTCGACCATACTCTATGTTATGGGTGTATTGTTCGGTTGTGTGCCGACCAAAGCATCGGATATATTGAGGTTTGGCATCCCCGGGAGGTAGGAGTTGTCTCTTCAAGACTAGTGGCCAAGTGGGCAGACAAGTTGCTCGCAACTCGAGACTGGAGGTCGACAGCTAAAATGACTAACTTCACATCTTGGGTCTACAACCCCAACAATCGAATCTACGATATTAATAAAACGGGTACAAATGCCAATAGATGATCCATTCTGCAGCTCAACGTTGCAGATGTTCCTAACACAAATCTGAACATAGCTACGTCACTTATTGAAAATCGTGCAACTACTTAGTATGTACCGGTAAGCACTCAAAAAACGGTTAATGGTCCCATTTCTCCCATTCAAGCACCCCATTGCATCACAGTCCCCAGCGACTCACATCCCGAATTCATAATCCATGGTCAAGGATGGCTTCGGCGCTGAAAGGGTTGGAGTCTGAACACGAGAGTCCGGGCCATCATCTGGCGCTCCATCCATGAGGCTGATATCGTCCATCGCCATGGACCTCGTCGAGACATTGCCAATCTTTCGCGACAAATCCGAAAAGGTGGACTGAACCTCAGAATTATCCGAGATGCGGGACAATCCACTCATAATACTGCGACGGCTTTCGCAAACTACGTCACCGACTTTGCTATTTGTCACCGACGGCACTTTAAATGAGTCAAGCCTTCCGTCCTCGCCCGCTGCGGCCATAGCGACCGCAGACATGCGGCTGATGGCCGTGTTGTTGCTTTCGACGAGATGAATCTCGGGCATGCCGTCGGATAATTCAGAAGCAGGAAGTTTCGCCTTGGTGTGCGCGAACATCTTGCGCCGGTCCATCCTCCCAGACGACTGCTGCGTCAAGGAGTTCTTAGGCGTCAACGAAGACGCTGGATCCAATCCGAATTCTCGCACCAACGAGTTGATTCGCTTCGACTCTTCGTCGAGACTCATGGTACTGAAATCTGACATGAGACTCATCGAGCTCATCTGAGCCGACGCCATGCCCAGTTCCTCTCGAACCGCCGAGCCCTTTTTCGTTAGTGAAGGACGAAGTCTTACAGCGGTAGCCATCACGTCGTCGCCCTCCTGTTCTTCCTCGTATGAACGCGACTGTGGGTGCAGTTTCCTTTCATCCTCTTCATCGATTGGAGGCTCGGAGAGCCCCATTTTGTATAGTTCCATACTGACGTTACGCATCCCAATAGGGGGCATCGGAGGCGGGCCGTCCCCACCACCAGCTTCATAGGGCAAATCGACGTCGGAGAGTGAGAACTGTCGTTCATGGGGGAGCTGCGAAAGAGCATCCGGCGACATGGGCTGCAAGAAACGACCGCTCATATGGTGGGAATCCATGGGAGGAAATCCGGCCGCAGCCGCCAGTTCGTTCGCATCCATGCTGGGATACTGCATGTCCGAAAGATTTCCTGGCACAGCTCCGCTCATGCTGTTGGCCGCCTGCATGGCGCCGCCCGTAATTCCTCCCAGCACCCCCGACGCCGAGAGGCGCGTCTGCGCCTGCAATCGCTCTTCCGCCAATTGGGATTCCAACAAGGCTTGCGCCCCCACGGCGCCACCGCCGAGCTCTTGAATAATCTTTTTCGTTTTGGGCTGATCCTCCCTCAAGGCCTGGGAAGTTTTTTCGACAGCCTTCTTGTCGCCAATGTCATACCACTTGTCGCTTTTGCGCTTCTTCTCGAGGAACCGGCCGTTCTGGTCGCGTATGGCAGCCACGATGCTCTTGCTGATTTTGAGCTTTTCCGATTTGAGACAGGTGGCGTAGAGGCCCTTGTTCAGAGTGACCAATCGTCGATACGTCTGGTTGCCGGGATGGCGAAGAGCCTTTCCGCCGCGACCACCGAGGACATCTGTATCACGAGGGTTCTCGATGTCCTGACCAGGATCTTCCTGTTCTTCTTGTGCGGATGAAACCATTGTGAGGGTGTCCGTAGTACCCGTACTACTTAGACTAGCACGATTCGAGTCAATGTCTTCCCTTAAAACGGCAATTTCTGGGGGATTTGAGTCCATCTGGGGCATGGGGACTAGTCAAGAATTGTTTTGAGAGATAAAAATGTTAAACTGAGGCAGAAGAAGACGAGAAACGCCTACTTCACTCCTGTAATGCACAGAAACGCGACGTTTGACTTCAAGGTGTGGATTCCAAAAAAATAACAAGAGCGCACGTGGTGACTTTCGGCACAACGCGAGACTTTTCAAGGAATCTTGCAATCGCGTTGGGCCTTCTAGACATAAAGATGATCAATCGTCATCGATTTTAATAGCACTGTATAATTATGAGTCTTAAATTTTGCGCTCGAGCAGTGAACCGAAGACCCAAGACTTGAACACTGAACACCGCACCAGCAGCCATGATACACAATCTGAAATCTGTATCGTAGCATAGCTTGAACGTCAGACGCCGTTTCCCTCTTTTCCATGATTTCAGTCGCCCCTTGAGCCAGCAGTACTCCCGGTGTACAAAACGTACTTCTTCACCACTGTAGCTAGCCACCGATGGAGATAATGTGGGTCGCCGCCTGCAAGGTATCTTTCGAAAGTTGCATTTGACATGCCATGAGTTGCCTGAGGATGTCGTTCTTTGTATGGTAGGTTAGCGTTGTAC
>OLMU01003694.1:0-20466 GCA_900291995.1 Licmophora abbreviata | reverse complement strand
TCTTCCAAGGGCGGATCTCCTGGTGGATCCCCAGGTCCATCTCCAGGTGGATCTTCTAAGGGCGGGTCTCCTGGTGGATCGCCAGGTCCATCTCCAGGTGGATCTTCTAAGGGCGGATCTCCTGGTGGATCCCCAGGTCCATCTCCAGGTGGATCTTCTAAGGGTGGATCGCCAGGTCCATCTCCAGGTGGATCCTCTAAGGGCGGGTCTCCTGGTGGATCTCCGGGCCCATCGCCGGGTGGATCCAAGAGCGGATCTCCGGGCCCATCGCCGGGTGGATCCAAGAGCGGATCTCCTGGCCCATCGCCGGGTGGATCCAAAGGCAAGGGCGGATCTCCAGGTGGATCCAAAGGCAAGGGCGGATCTCCGGGTGGATCCAAGGGCAAGGGCGGATCTCCGGGTGGATCCAAGGGCAAGGGCGGATCTCCGGGCGGATCCAAGGGCAAGGGTGGTAAAGGAAAGAAGGACCAGATTCAGTCGAAGAGCCATTCCAAGTTGTCAGCAGGGAAGGGTAAGGGAAAAGGCGGAAGATCCCGACGAGTTCTTCGGTCCACCGTCAATGACGGGAAACAGTCCTAGGGGGATCGCGGACGTGACTACACTCCCAGTGCCCATGCTTGGTAATGTGCTACCGTTATGTAAAGCAGTGCATTTAGTTGTCGATGTATTACATAAGGAATAAGATTTTAGAGGATACGGTTTCGTATGTGTTCGCCGTGGCTAGAGACTGACAAGATGTGATCTAACCTGACGCCGATAGCAGTATGTTCCTTCCTACTACCAGTTTAACAACGCTGCTCCTGCCTGCATAAAAGGATGTGCGAAGTACGCTGCAATGGTACCACCCACCACCAAAAAGTATGGCCCTCGCAGGAACTCCTTGTAGTAGTCATCCGGTAACTCTTGTCTCCCGTCAAGGATCGCCGCAAAGGGAACGACGCTCGTGCGCTTCTTGATTTCCTCAAACGCATCCCCATGCCTCTGTTTCAATCGATAGTCGCCATGATACATGCTAAAGACGTGATGCGCGACCAGCATACTACTGGCAGCCAGAGCCGTGCTGGTACCTAGCCACAACGAGTGCGCCGCGCACCACATGATTTGCCCAATCGCCTGCGGATGACGCGTAATGCGAGTCACGCCAGTCTCCCATAGATGCAATTGTGGGGATTGAATGGCAGCAATCTCCAACAAATTAAATGTCGAGGGATATAGGAGCAGAAAGGATGCGAAATTAGTAATCCATAGAGCCGCGTGAAGTCCAGGTACATCGGTGACATCCCAGAATTGGGTACCCTCGTGACAGTGATTGACAAAGTAGGATATGCACGAGAGTGCCAGTGGCAAAGACACGACGGCAAAGACCACGCGATGTGCTCGGGGGCCAATAATCTCCTCCGAATATGGTCTCAGGGCTGCCAAGCCACTGTGGAAAAAGGCAAAGACTGACAGCATGCTAAAGACGGTGACAGCCGGATCAGTGGTGCCGAGCGTAGACTGGATCGTCTCCAAGAAGGCGTCTCCAAAGTGAGGGCCAGAGGGAATAAACCAGAGATACGAGACAGCTGCCAGTACAGTACCAGTTGCAGCGGTGAACTTGATCCATTCGTCGAGTTTCTGGTCTTCGAACGAGAAGTAGGCTGCGTCGTCGCCAATCATACCGGGAGACGATATCTCGAGGGGAGTTTCTGTTTCAGGCTCAGCGGTAGAGGAGAGCGAGGTGGTAGAAGATGGAGTCTTTCGCCCCCGATTTGCGGTCGTCTTGGAGAAGCCTGACGCCGCCTTGCCCGTGGCACTAGATAGCATACTGCAAGCACCCGGACTGACCGAGACGCCTGCTGCCGGTCCTCCGTTTGATCTCCGCATAAAGCAACCGATTTTAGACGTACTAGGGACAACAAACCCATGAGAAGGCGTCACCAGGAACGCCACGGCGCACCCTATGCAGCACAGGAACGACCGAAACATCCTGACGGCCATGTTCGATGGATGTTCTGTGGCCATCAGCCATCAACTCGCGTCGTCGCATCTCTGGTTCAAGTTTTGAAAGTTGAAGTGCGTACCCGTGTCTGTACGGCCGTCCGTCGAAATGACATCAGGCACACTCCGGGTCTCCGTCATACTGCCTTGAGCCCTCCGAAGCCGTGCCGGTACGAATAGTCTACCGGGGTACCTTACAACTCCAGTATCGGACACAACTAGCAAATCACACGACTTCCTCACTCTTTTCGTGGTTAAGAAAGATATATAGGTGGACGCACAGTTTCTGGATTCGTCTTGAATCGACACTTCTTATCAAACGAATCGCTCCGGATTTTGTAGAACGTGTTGTTGTGTTCGAGAATGAGCCCCTCAATCGGAGGGTCCGCTTCCAACAAGAGCCGCTTCACACCAGCATGCGTTCGTTCCATAGCTTCTATATCTTCTCCGCTCACCCTTTGTTGTTCATGTACAGAGAGAGCCACGTCGCAGTCAACCCCAGGCGTCTTGTTGAATTTGGCTCCCACCCACTCGATCGCAACGTACTCTTGATTATAAGACAGCAATATCTCTCTGTGTCGTTCTACTACCTCCAGCATACCACGATTCCGCTTCAGAAGTTTCTTGCCGTGAACCTGCAGTGTGATTGGCTCGTAGTAGTACGAGTGGCCCGTGTAAGTACTGGCATTCCCGCATGTCTCGGGCAGCGGTATGCAATGCTCGGGGGGAGGCTTCGTTCTTGTATCGAGACGTTGATATGCGTAAAGAATCGTTTCATTGCCGTTTTCTCTTTTTTCGACTCGAATCACGCCATTGGAACCGTCAATCTTGTAGAAGAACCGAGTGTCACAGTGCTCCAGAGCCTCTTGAGCGGCTGTGGACGTGAAGGAATCCTTGTAGGATCGCGTCTCGTCGTCAAACTCAAAGACATGTTCTACCTTTCCGCCATTGAAATGGAATGGAAGGGGGTGCGCTGTTTCCGGCATGATTACTTGTCCAGCGATGCAATAGTGACTTACTTGTTTCATCATGATTTTTTGCGGTGAGAGATGGGGCGCAATTTTTTGCTCAAACGACGAGACTCTGATGGTCCCTCCGTTGTGTTGCGGAGCTCAGACCTCGTGCTATTGGAGATAGACTGTGACTGACTCTGGATCTTTCAAATTTGTTTTCGCGCCACCGGACTGGACTATGAAATGGAAGGATGCCAGCACTAATAGCACTTCTTCGACGGATTGCTTCTTGTTAGCAAACAATAGCTCATGCAATCATAGACTATCTGCTCTCTTACAGGGACCAGTAGCCGATCCACCGCGTCACTTTCTACCCTCTTCGAGCGAGGAGCTTCTCTTGCGCTTCGTGTCACTTCGTTCGCTCAACGGAGGATAAAGCAAATCGCTTCCATGCCTCTGTTCGCCAGAACGCTCTCAGCGTACTCCAATAGCCTGCTTGTCGACAGGGCTTTCGGGCATGATGCTTCTGCACGCGTCGATCAAGTCCGCAGCATCTTCGTCGCGTTCGACCGCCAAAGATAAAAGAGCGTTCACGTTTGCCGGTGACAAGGAATCAATCAGGAAGGTTTTGCTCAGATGAAACAAATTCAACAGCTCATACCGATGAGACACGAGAAATAGCTCTTGGACATGTTCCTGTGACAGCTCATGCATGCACACAACGCCCGTGTAAATGTACTGTTTGATGGCCTTCATGACAACGGGGGACACCTGGCAGTCCCATACACCATTCTCGATCGCATGGCACCAATATTTGTTGAAGAGACATCCAAAGTATCGACTTGCGGCCATTAAAATAGTCTTGTGAGCTGGAATCTCGGTGACTCCATCCGAACAGCGAATGACTAAGTCCGCGAGAGAGTCACCGCTTGCCGTGTCCTCATCGTGAAGCTTGTTCAGTAGCTTGAGAGGAGAGCTGATCCTTGCGTCATGCTCAAGCGAGGTACTAATAAGCACACATGTTAAGTCAGTCGGAATTTCGAAACCGAAGATACCTGCCAATCGACAAACAAACTGGAGAGCATTCAACCCATCCTGTATGCCAACCCTCCGGCCGTCATCGGCAAGTGCGACGAGGCCTTGAGAAGTAGCGAATACTGATTCAGGATACTGAGCGAGCATTTCCTTGACAACCTGAAGGTGATGCAGCTCTGTAGGGTGAACGCAAGCGTGGACGACTGCTAGACTGAAAACTGGGTATTCTGCATCTGCGTGTCGTCCGTCCTCCACAGCGACAAATCTGCCCACCGCCTTCGCCATGGTGACCGACCCAGGAAACCCGAACGGAACCATATTGGCACCTGGATAGGCCCCTGCATCCAGAACACGATTCATCCCTCTAACATCGCGTTTCAGGAGCGCTAGAAAAAGCTTCTTGGTCAAAAGAGTTTCGTGGGGTTTCTGCCTGTGATGACGCATCGCACGATGTCGTTTCATTGTTCTTGATGGGCAAACAACGACGATCCAATGGGTGCACACAAGCGAAGGATTGAAGTGTCCAAGGTTTGCAATCCGTTTGTGGTATTCTCGCAGGCATGACCTTGGAGGGGAAGCCCCGCGGCGCTGTTGCAGATCACATCGTTCGTCGGCGTCATTCATCCTTGTGATGCGTGATCCATCGTATGCGAAGATCGGGACTCAAAGGTCGCGCGGCGCGAACTCTGAAAATGGACGAGCTCGCGAATGACTTGACTGACTCGACTCATTGGACGAGATACACTAAGAACCGGGCAGGCCTAAGGTTCAAGGTTCACATTGCATCAGAGTCTAGGCATGCCATAAGGTATGCTGAACAGAGTACTAATACAACAAGAAACATGTAAGGTCGATCACAATTCGTCCGATCTGCTTGTATCGTGCCGCTCTCTGCTGCTATCGCTGCAGTTCGCGAACCATCTACCCCGCTACTCCCCGAGTACATTCATCCCGCCCAGTGCTACTAGTGCGACCAGCACGCAATGATGCTTCCAAACTGCTCCATACATCGGAGCGTTCTGTTTTCATTTTATGAAACAATGGGTCAAAATGAAGGTCAGTCGAGTGCGTTTGAAAAAACTGTACACATGCGGCATACAAGTCCGCGGCGTCGGTCTCACGCTCGCTCGACAAGACCAACACGGTTGCAAAGTTCTCCAGCGACAAACGTCGAATGAGCCACTTCTCGCAGCGATGGAAGATATCGAGTAGGTTGTACTGATGGGACGCGACGAAGAGCTCTTGGAGCTGCAGCTCTGAAAACTCGTGCGCTGAAAAGTCTCCAATGTAAATGTACTTCTTGATCGCCTTCAAGACAACGGACGAAGCCTCCGACTTCCAAATCCCATTCTCCACATCTTTCCAGTGTTCTCCGAAAAGGCTTCGGAAATAGGGACTGGCAACGCTCATGATCGTCTTGTGAGCTGCAATCGTGGTGACGCCATCGGAACAGAGCATATGAAGGTCCACCAAACTGTCGTCGTTGTCCTGTGAATGAAGCTGTTCCAGGAGTTTGTGCGGAAAGCGATGCATCGACTCCCACTTCTGCGAGACGTTGGCAAGCATGGCCTCTACCTCGCCAGGCATCGCCAGCGAAGTGGCGAAAGTCTTGACTTGGTTGAAGAAGTGAAGGACATTCAATCCATTTCCAAACGGAATAGGAAACTGTCCTTGACCGAAGGGGACGACCATCATCCCCTGAGCAGTAGCGTGGATTGCTTCCGGAAAAAGATCTAGCATTTCTCGCACTATTTCAAGACTGTTCCCAGACGGGTACAAGTCGCATCTGGAAACGGCAAAGTGAATGAACGGAAACTTCGCAGGTGTATCTATTTCGCTCCTATCCTGGACATAGATTCCTTGCTTGACCCGTCTCGATGCTCTGCTAATGGATCGAATGAAAGGATGGACGCTTTCGGCTGGGTTCGCCCCAGAAATAAGGCAACGATTGACGCCATCGACGTTGTCGCCAAGAATGGCCTCGTACATTTCCTTCAACAGCGGGTTTCGCTTTCTGTCAGCCGACATGATGATTGAGATTTCAGGGAACTGTAAAGTGAGGTCACAGTGCGGCTATCGCATCCTCTGATGATTTCATTTATGAAATCCTGGTGGATTGACACACATTGAACATGTCGACTCCCTGTCGCCGAGAGGCTGCTGCAAACACAAAACACAAAACACAAAACACATCGGGCGAATTTGAAATTGAATTCTACTACTCGTAGACGCCGACCTCTGACGACGCCCGCCGGACGGACGAGAGAGGAAAAAAATATGAATGGAACTTCGCATGATGCGCATCTCAAGGGGCGCAGGAACGTCGTTAGGAATAATCAGCGAATGGCGGCAGCCTATAAGAAGTGCTGATGGCGTGTGGTCGCATGATGATGATCCTCGACCCCCCGTGGGATAGCGAATATCATACGTATGTTCACAGAAAAAAGATCCGGACTCATCAAGGACCGCGCGGTCTCGCAGAAAAAGACGGTGCCCGAACCCATGTCTGTCACGAGTCAGTCCCGCGCGCTACGTTTCGTGTCCTGTATAGCCGTATGATAAGCCTCGTTTAGGAACACAAATCATCAAATCATGGATAAAACGACGTTCAATACCAGCTTCCTGTACCGCGACAACCAAAACATTGCAAAGAGGATTGTCCCTCGGAGCACCCAGTCAGGTCCCCGACGCATTCACCCCGCGTCCATTGCTGGTGAAAGCAAGAGAAGATGCTTCCAAACTGCTCCATACATCGGCGCGCTCCGACTTCACTACATGAAACGAAAGGTCAAAATGAAGCTTCGTCGAGTGCGTTTGAAAGAACTGTAGACAAGCGGCGTACAACTCCGCAGCTTCTTCGTCACGTTCGCTAGACAACACTAGCAAGGCTGCAAAGTTCTCCAATGATAAACGACGAGTGAGCCATTGCTCGCAGTGATGAAACAAGTCAAGAAGCTCGTACTGATGGGACACGACGAAGAGCTCTTGGAGTTGTGGCTCTGATAAATCTCGCAATAAGAAATCTCTAATGTAAATGTATTTCTTGATCACTGCCATGACGACGGGAGAAACTTGCGACTTCCAAATGCCATTCTCCGCATCGCTCCAGTGTTCTCCGAACAAACTTCCGAAATAGGGACTGGCAACGCTCATGATAGTTCTGTGGGCCGGAATTGTGGTAGCACCATCAGAGCAGAGAATATGAAGGTCAACCGTACTGTCATCGCTGTCCTTGGCGTAAAGTTGTTCCAGAAGTTTCCCCGGGAAGCGATACATCGACTCCACTTTCTCTGAGACTTTGACCAGCATGGCCTCTACCTCGCAAGGCATCGCCAGCGCAGTGGCGACAGTCGCGACGTGTCTGAAGAACTGAAGGGCGTTCAATCCATTTGCAATTTGGGCAGGATTGCTGACATTGCGACGAACGAGCGTCATACCCTGAGCAGTAGCCTGGATTGCCTGAGGGTAAAGGGCCAGCATCTCTCCTACTATCTCAAGAACGACTTTTTGGAGCACTCGAAATTGGAGTGGGAGGCACGGGAAACGGCAAAGTGAATGAACGGGTACGAAGCCTCTGCAGCACCAGCTTCCCATCCACCATGGACATGGTGGGCTCCTGCAATCAAATACCCTCCATTGCTGCTAGTAACGGCACCAAAAGGAATCATGCTTTGGGCTGGGTCAGCCCCAGAAATAAGGCAACGCTTGACTGCATCGACCTTGTTGTCTCGAATGGCCTCGTACATTTCCTTCAACAACGAATGTTGCTCGTCTTCGGCGGCCATGATTGAGATTCTAAGGAGCTATAAAGGGGATGGAGGAGCTCAAAGCAAGGTCACAGTGGGTCTATCCTCTAGCTGTGTGATGTTTTATGCGGTGGAGGCCCATATTATGCGATCTGTCCACATCATACATACAATTCAGCGAACGCACGAAAGTCTGAGATGACGACTATGGATGGAAGATCGCCAGCCGGTCTGGCATGCTGCGCTTTTCGTCCTGGAATTCCCAAATCCGCCAGACACACCCCTGTCTGTGTTATTGGGGGGAGACACAATTTACATGGGCAGCGCGTGAAGCGATTGAGAGGTTCATGGTGATGATTGAGGTGGTGCGAGATGTGTATCCTCTCGTTACACAGAAAAAAACGGAATCAATCAAATCGCCGATCGGGACTCAAACGTAGGTCGCGATGAGTTTCAAGTTCGCGTGCGCGATTCGAGATTTGTTGCGAGTCCCGTATCAGTGAGCTCGCGGGTGGAACGCAACACTGTATCATAGCAGGCACCTGAGAACCCGGGATGATGGCTGTGTAATCTCCACCCAATGCAGTGACATACCACGGAAAGAGTAATCGATTGCCATCCCACGAGCTTACGTATGATGAATCCAAGAGTGGTCTGGGCGCTTCCACGTTTCTAATGTAGGCAACAGAATGCCGATCGCTTGCTACTGCCTTTAGACCGCCTGTTGCAGTATCATACGTCTAATCACCGCGACCGTCAGCTATACTGCTGTTATGTTCACTGTATATCACGTCGTGCGATAACAAGTCTGTTCTCTTTGCGTCTCACACGCAAAGGCTACTGTAGACTAGTCGACCCGGACAATGAATTCATAAAAAGAAAACAATAACGCTCGCCACTACGTCTTACCCTCTAGAGAGAGATCCTAGCTTACGTCACCTGATCTACCCACCCATCCTCCCATTCATCACTACTACCTACGTCACTCATACTCACGTCCTTGGCTCTGGACTCCAAGATCGACTCTTCCAACCGACTCCACACATCCGAGTGCTTCGCCTTGACATTCTGCAGCGACTCATCGAAATGAAGTTCGGTCGAATGCCATCGAAAGAATCGCACGCACGCATCAAACAAATCTTTGGAGTCCGCCTCGCGCTCTCCGGCTAGTACCAGCATGTGCGCAAAGTTCTCTGCCTTGAGAACATGCAACAACCGCTTTTCCGCAAGACGGAATAAGTCGTGCAACTCAAACTGATCTGCCTTGACAAAGAGTTCTTGGAGATCGTCATCCGTTAAGCCCTCCATGGAAACGACTCCCAGGTAAATGTATTTCTTAATAGTGAGCATGACTGCTGACGATACTTGCGAGTCCCATATGTTATCGTCCGAGTCAAACCAGTTCCCAAAGATGACTTCAAAGGATTGACTGGCAGCCATCAAGATAGTCTTGTGCGCCGGCACCGTCACTCCGTCCGTGCACTGAATGTGAACATCGACCGTCAAATCGTCATCCTCCTTGTCATGAAGTTTTTCCATGAGAGTCCGGGGAAAGCGACTCATGGATTCGTATTCCATCAAGGCACCGATGAGCACGTTGGTAAGCTCGTAGGGCATGGACTTTTGGTAGTAAATGGTGGCAAGACGATTGTAAAACTGAAGCGCGTTGAGGCCATCCCCCAGAGGAATTGGATCCTGTTCTCCACCCTGATAACAGTAGACAATTCCCTCGGCCGTCGCCATAATTGACTCGGGGTTCCTCGCGACGAACTCTTGTACGATCTGTTGGTGCTGCGTAGAACTGGCAAAGTGACACGCGTAGCAGACCGCCTGATGAAAGAATGGATACACCGCGTCGTCTTCTCGTCCAGGCAGAACGCCGTGCTCTTGGAAGGGTCCCCATTGATCGGATTCCCGCTCCGGGTACATGTTTTCGGAGGGATGCACTCCTTCGTCTAGACACTGCTTGACGTCTACCAGACTCCCGCTCGTGATGGCCTGATACATGGCCTTTCTGGGATCTGGGGCCGAGAAGGCAAGAGACTGATATCGGCTACGCGTACTCGCCGATGTCACACAAAAAACAACTAAGAGGGCTGCGAGCATGATGAGAATCGGTGGACGGCGTCGGCTGCTGTAACGGAGTGAACGTCGACGTCTCCTAGCTTCTTGTTCTCGTGGTGGCAGTAGAAGTGGCGCTTCATTCTCCCCACAACGACGGAGCACCCCGGATGAACACGACGCATCTACTAGTCCCATGTTGCTTCCCCGGGTGTTCCCCATAGTAATCGACTGCGATGATGATGAGGAGGAGGAGGAGGAAGAGGACATGTGTACACATGCCATCATCTGACAGCAACGGTAACATTCGATTCAAATCTGAAATCTGAAATCTGAAATCTTGAAATCTGAAATCTGTGTGACGTTCCGTCGAATGATCCATCCAAACTTCCACGTGGCACGCAAATAAAAGCGGCGCCGGATGGAAGTAGACTAGACTATGATACGTACGAAGTATGATACGATACGTATCGACACAACAAACTGAAAACGGTCAACACGTTTTGCCATCATCAAAAATCAAAACCGGAACAACAAAGTCTGAGAAACTGAAAACAAACACAAAAAACGGCTGCTGCCCCTGCTGCTGCTTCGCTCCTTCATCCTCCTCCGCCGCTCATTCGAGATTCAGTCGTTGGGAAGTAAAAGTCGATTGTCGAAGCCCTGTCGCTCGAAAACGGTGTCGTCATGAAGAGCAGTAAAAAAGACTGGAAGGAGAGCGGAAAGGAGGACCGGGAAAGCCAAACGGACAAACAAATAATTGCTGACTTGTTGCGCGATAAAGAGGCATTGAAGAACGAAAACGCGGCATTGAAGACCAAAGTCGTGGCAGTGGAGAACGATAAGGAGGCATTGGAGACCAAAGTCGTGGCAGTGGTGAACGAAAACGAGGCATTGAAGAACGATAAGGAGGCATTGGAGACCAAAGTCATGGCAGTGGTGAACGAAAACGAGGCATTGAAGAACGATAAGGAGGCATTGGAGACCAAAGTCGTGGCAGTGGAGAACGATAAGGAGGCATTGAAGACCCAAAACGAGGCACATGTGAAGAAAGAGAAAGAAAGAAGCTTAGGAGCCTTTGCCAAGAATTTTGATGGCTATTTTGATAAAACGGCGTCGGACGCTCACACCAATCCTGCCCACGAAGTCGCCAAAGTGTGTAGAAGTGGCGAGTTCAACTTGGCTGATCCAGAATTGCATAACGAGAACTTCTGGGAGTGTGACAGCGGTTTGGAGTTGTTTCAAAACAACAACTCGATCGATTCTGAGGGATGTGTCGTCCTCCGAGTATCTATACTCGTTTCTGCCACCATCAAAGCACTTGGACTGTGCAACAAGATCCACATGTTAGTCCAACGAAGCATCTTGTCAACGGAATGCGATATCATGCTCGTGTTATCTTCCAAAAAGCTTGCGATTGGATGCATAGAAGTCAAGAAACCTCATCGCGACGCAGACGCCAAGATTTTCGGGAAAGGCAAGGTAGCAGGCCAGCTCTATGATCAGCTTCAGACGATTCGTCTCGGGGGTCTTCCCCAAGCTTTTGGAATGATCACGACAGGAAACAAGTGGCAGCTCGCATCTACGGCGACACTACCAGATGGCGCTTGCAGTAATATTGACGCACAAGATCCGGTCAAAGATCCGGCCACGAACGGTGTCTCACCTAATACATTGTTCGACCCAACGCAAGTCGAGGGACTTGCCGTGCCTCAATATGTCCTCTGCTCCAAGGGCGCGAAGCGCAAGCGTGACACGGCGTGCGGTGCAACCGCCTCCAAGGACACGAAGCTCAAGCGTGACACGGCGAATGGCGTAACAAAGGAAGTCCATCGCAAGGAGCAACGAGTACTTTACGCAACCAAGACCATCAACGGTGTGACATCAGGCCATGATATGATCAAATTTCTCGCGTCTGCCATCTTGCTCATGTACAAGTCCGCCCAAGATCTGAAGGACTTCTCTCAACTCTACTCGAGCGGAGACATGCTCGCACGAAAGGTCCAGCTCAGCGGAAAGAGTGTCAACGACAAAGAGTTTTGTTTTCAGAAACTGGCCGTGGCTGGCATTGCTCTCGAAAAGTACGCTTTGGCGAAGCAAAACGTGAAGTTCATCTATCTGGTCCATCCACTCGGATACGGAGCAAATGGCTCAACCTGCTTGGCGATCACTCAAAAGGGGACTGGAGCGTGCGTTGTCAAGTTTTTTGATGCTGCAGACGATTTCACAGACAAGAGAACGATCAGTGCGGCAAAGTCTGAAGACGCAGCCCAAGCGGAGCTGAAGAACTGGAATGCCGTTTATAAATCAGATTTTGGGCAGGCTTACGTTGCGACGCTTTCGAGTGCGAAAAAATGTCTGGTCATGCCGTATTTCTGGCGCATTGAGCAGGAGGATCGGGTCCGCCTCACTGCACAGGAGAATGGGCCGGTTTGGAAGGCACTTTGTCATTTTGCAAAGCAGGGGAAAAAACACATGGATGTGCGCTGGCGACATGTCGGGTGGCACCCAGCGACAAAGCGGGCAGCCTTGTTTGACCTCGGCGCTGTGGAAGACTTGGCAGAATCGGCGCAAGACGAATGGGTAAAAACTGCGTTTTCGGAGCTCAAGAAGCGTTGCAATGATCCTAATGATATGTCACTCCATGGACGTGTCAATGGCGCACAATCCTAGAAGAGGCGATCGCGGGTGGGGGCACAAGCCACAGGATAGATTCGACGTGGCTCCACAAAGAGCTAGTTGTCTACTTTTATCATAACTGAATAAACACGATGTAGATCTACAAAGGCACTTGTCAAGTCAAGTCTGTTTTATTGTAATCGGCTTCAAGGGGCTTCATACACAAGCGTAGCCACGCGTAGCCTCGACCTTCGACGAGTCACCTAATATATCGGTCACGGACTTATTAAAGGTGGTGGTGGTGGTGGTGTCCCAGCACGCAAGTTTAGGCGGCGCCGGACGGACGTACCACGGTATGATAGAACTATGATATGCACTTGCACATGTCGATAAATAACATCCATTGTGAGACATAAGTGACGTGGTGTCGGAGGAGCAAGTCGTAGCGACAACAAACTTCCAGACTGACTGACTCAAAACGTGGGTGGTGTCAAAGGGCCGGCATTTTCATTGGGTGTCATTTTCTGTGTTTTGGAATTGAATCTCGACCCGAATCAATCAAGACCAACCACACAAGCAAAAGCCTTCTCATCCTTCCTCCTTCGGCGAGACTGCTGCACTTGCGAGCAAGAAACGAAGCGAAGGATAGACTCACTCGCTCTCCCCCCTTCTATCATACAGTATAACTAGTCTCTCGCAGCTCGCCGATCGTGGAGTGACCATGATGGCGACAGTCTCGAATACTACTAAACCGCCAAAACTAGAAAACCCATCGCCCAAAATTCAGTTTGAGGCTAGCACAATCGTCACCAACGAACGCGATCCCAATGACCCAGCCTCGTCGTCTTTGCTGATGCCTTCTTCCTGCCCCGCTCCGACTCTCTCGTGGAAAGACATAAACTAGGCCCGCTTCTCGGCAAGGGGGGCTTCTCAAACGTCTTTGCCATCACCCTATCGAAGCGCAAGAGAAACCTCATTCGGATACCACCAAAACATTCAAAAAGACGGCACAACAACAAGAACAAGAAAACAGCGGATCTGGTTGTCAAGTGCGTTCGCATGGATGCTGGAATGACCGAAAAGAGAACCCGAAAGTCAGCGCAGGATCTTCACCTGGAAGCTTCCCTTTTGTCCTCGCTGCAACATCACGAACACATTATTCGACTTGTCGCGGTCGGCTCTGGCAGTGACAGTGATGACGAGTCGCCTATGTCTACTACTTCTACTCCTACCCCGACCATGTTTCTCGTCCTGGAACGAGTCGAGGGTACGCTTGTTACCAAAATGGACGAGTGGAAAGAACAACAGAAGCAACGACAAGCGTGGAACATGACTCAGGAGCACGAAGATGACAGCAGTGTCATTACAACAACGACATCCCAGCAGTCTTCTTCTACTCCACGCCGTCGCCGGCTTGCGGAATGGTTTCGTCGCACCAGCAGCATCAAGAAAGACGAGACGAAGCGAAACTATAGAGAACCACCGCTCTTGTCTCGCATTCTCGATGCGGCCGTGGGCATCGCACGCGGTCTAGAATTCCTTCATCGGCACAATGTCGTACACCGCGATATCAAACCTGGCAACATTGGCTTTGACAAGAAAGGTGTGGTCAAGTTGCTTGACTTTGGCCTCGCGAGGACCTTGGATGATCCGGAACTGGGGCTCAGCAAGCGTCAACTCAAGCACGGATATGGAACGACTCGTTATATGCCCCCCGAGGTCGCCAAATGTGAAAGTTGTCATACTTCCGCAGACGTGTACTCGTTTGCCATTGTTTTGTATGAAATGGTAACGCTGGAGCGACCCTATCCCAACTACAGTACAGTGGAAGACTTTCGGAAGCATGTCTTTCGTGGAGGCGCACGGCCGTCGTTGGCGACGGTCCCGGACGTACCACTGCTCTGCGAATGGATTCTTCCGTACAGTTGGGATGCAGAGCCTTCACAGCGTCCAACCATGACTGAATTGAGGCAGGCGCTACAGCTCAAACTGTGGTGCTACGATACTCCAAAGTACAAGACGTCGGAAACGACGACGGTGGGCAGTGTGACGACTTGCACTGTTCCGGACGCTCGCGATGACGAATCTGCTGTGACCATTAGCTACTGATCATGACCAGAGAAAAAAGAATGATAGAGAAGAAAAGAATAGATATACGACATCCATCCATCCATGCGCTCGATACCAATCAAGTCGGCATCGCAAAGACAAGCTTTGCGATTCGACTACCACCACAAGAATTAGAAATAAGTAGGTCTACTAATCGATAGAGAATGAACGTTTACATGATAGATGACTTTCCTTCCTTTCACGAGGCCTCCTTGGGAACTCGGAAAAAATGCACATTCACCCAGCCATTCGATTGTTCATGCGACCAAACACGAGATTCCCGAACGAGCTGCCTTGGCGATTCACCGAGCACTCGGTCGTACGTAACAACCACCTTGGTACCTGTCACAAATTCCACAACGGGATTCGCAATCTCGATGGGCGATGGTGATGAGGACGTAGACGGTTCAACACCTTCGTATGCTGCTAGTTTCTCTTTTTGCAGTCTTTTCGTGTCGTCGCTTTGACGATCATCTTGGTGATGACGTCCACCACTTTTCTTCTTGTCGACAGTACTAATATTACTCTCTGTGTATTCGGCCACACACAGAGCATCGTATGCACCCGCATCCCTTCTCTCGATGGCTCGCAACAGTTGTGCATTTGCCGTCAAGACATCGTGTAAGATCCACTGGTTGACAATACATTGTGTGTCTTCCCATACACTATCGAGCGATTGATCTCCTCGAATCTTCCACAATTTCAATGCCGGTCGGTCTTGTTCCTTCTGATACTCTTCCACTTGCTGCAGTGCCTCCACGACCGGCATGGTATCTTGCTCAAACGTTGTAAACCGCTTGGCAATACTATCCAAATTATCGTCCGATCGTCCCGACGTTTCTGCTCGTTCCAATATCCGTCGCTGCAGTTCTTCCAACGGACACGTGTACACCAAAACACCCCACACAGAACTGCTCGTTTCCATACACTGTTGCCACCCCAACAAGTTGTCGAAATTCCGAGGAAATCCGTCGACCAAACACACTGTAGACTTGCCGGCCCCCTGCTCCATGGCATTCTGCAATAGCTGCAGGGATATTTCGACGGGAACGATCTGCCCCGCCACGAGGCAGTCGCGAATGAGCGGAGCGTGGACCGAATCCTCCTTGTCTTGTTCGTTTCGTAGCAGCTCGCCGACACTGAAATGAACGCAGGGGTAATTGTCAATCAGCAAATTCGATTGAGTCTATAACAATAAAAAGAAAGACGCACGTGGGGTGTGAGAGTCCTGTGGCGATTCTCTTCTGAGCGAAACGCATGCAGTTTCCCCCCTGCTGCTGTTGACGCACTCACCCCCTTTCCTGCCCCTGGACCTCCAAGAACAAAGACAACGCGAAACTGCGTCATATCAGACGTATCCCAGTAAGGAATCTTGTTGGCAAACATTGCTGGTTTGAGTGATGCAGTCTTACTGTCGTGCTGGTTGGTATCGTTGGATGTAATGCCGATACACTGACGTGCCGCTGCTTCCACTGCGCTAGAAGACTTCAAGGTGCTGCTGCTACTACTACTACTACTACTACTACTACTACTACTACTACTGTCACTGCGACTCGCTGACAGTGCAGAAGAAGAGGACGACGCCGACGACGACGAACCTCCTCGTTTCACTCGTTGCAATAGTGTGGGTTGTTGTTGTTGTTGTTGTTGTTGTTGCTGCTGCTGTTGGGAAGTGGATGGTAGTCCTGCCATGTTTCTTTGCTCTGTAAGAAATCTGCGAGTGGTAGTAGAGGTAGTGGTACTGCCCCATTTGGGACGACGGTGTGTCGTCCTACTACCACTACTACTGCTGGCCGCAAAGGCGGCCGCAGCGGCCGTGTAACAAGGATTCTGCTGTCGAGCTGACGATGGTATCATCGCCAAGAGTCTTCCGCCGCTGGTCCACCTTCCGTTCATTGCAAGACACAGTATCAGGGTCACGTTTCGAAAGTTCATAGTACTTGGTGATGCAAGATAGGGAAACAGAGACTGTGAGAGTTCTGTCGTCGAGGAACAGACTGTCTTCCTCGCAGCTCAAGACTCAAGACGTCAAGTATACAAAAGTGTGATTGATGTATTGAATTCATCTGCAGTGACGCGTGGAGGACGTTCGCATCTTGTGGGCTCATTGCGAATGAATAGGCTCTGAGCTATGAATGAGATGGCATCCTTATTGTGTACACACACAATGTCGTATGCGACAGACATGTTTGGAATTTGAAACGTCACAGTCTCTCCCGTCAAAACAAAAGATTTCAAGATTTCAGATTTCAGCGTATGTTTGGTGTTTGGTTTGTCACATTCCTCGACGCATGCGATGGACCGACCTTGTTCTTCTCGTTCTGACATGTCGTCGCTGTACCAAAGGCAGGGCCGTAACAGGAACGACGGGTCTTCTTTCAATCGTCGACTGTCTTTCGCTTTGTTCCTCATGACACTCCTCTACTCCCAGTCGTCATCGTCGTCGCTAAGTCAAGTGCAGGCCGAGTCGCATCCACATCAGGGCAAAGTGACTCCTTTCGTAGCGGGAGATCCAAAGGTCAAATTGGACAAGAAGGCCCTCACAATTCTACGAAACGACAAGCCCTATCAGACACAAATTTTGTCCCCCGACGGCTCCTCGGGTCGCGGCTTGGTCGTCCAGGACGTGGCCGCGCCGACCAAGGTCGTTTGGGATCGCATCCTCGACTACAACCATTACGCCGACATGGTTCCCAAGACGACTTATTCAAAGAATTACAAAGTCCAACATCACAAGAGACATCGAGCTCAAACCATCTTTACGAAAATGACAGTCGGATTTCCCATGCTCAAACTGAACTTTTATATCCAACACGAGTACCAACCGAGACTAAATTCACTCACATGGACACTGGATTACAGCAAAAGGAGTGATCTGGACGATTCGTGTGGATATTGGTATGTTATACCGCATCCGGAAGATCCTGACAACAAGACGCGTGTCTACTACAGTGTGCAAGTGAGTATGTTTGACTGGGTGCCGCAGTTTGTCGTCAATTTCATGTGCAACAAGGCATTGACGGATGCAACCGGGTGGGTGAAAAAGTACAGTGAAAAGGAATACTACAGGCAGGCCTCGACGGCAATGAAGGAGAAGGAAAGCAAGAGCAAAACAAGAAGCAGCGAGAGGAAGAGACGAGGGGCGTTGTCTTGGTTCTTTGCGACAACTACGGATGGAGAGACAACCAAGGACGAGGGAAGTAGTAGTCCGGAGAAACGCTCGCGAGGGGCCACGAATACGACTCCCTCATCGCCAAAGGAGTCCATGGGGTTGGCTAGTATGGACTCATGACGTACGTCTTTGCCCTGGGGGTCTACAATGTACACTTGTACTTGTCTCAATAGTGGTGGGACTATTTTTTTTAAAGTAAAGACACGAATTGTACGGATTGTTCGATGCAGAACTGCAACCATATTATACTTCAAGCGTATAGACGACTCACTCTAACTCTCGTGTTTCGACACGACAGATTGAAGCACTTTTGCCACCTTGCGGACAAACTCTTGTTGCTCCTCCTTGTCACTCGACAAGTTATGATTGGAGTTTGGCAAATAGAGTGGAATCGCCACCTCGTCGTCGCCACTTTGGTGGCTATTCATGGCGGCACACAATCTGTCCGTGAGCTGCCGCGTGTCGACGCGTTCGGGTACAAACTCGTCGCTTCCTGAAAAGGCCACGAGACATGTTGCAATGAGGGAAGCTCACTGACATGTTGCAGTCGTTCCTTCCTTTCAGCCTCACTCATGTCGGATGAAAAGAAATCATCGGCGCCAAGTCTGCTGGCAAGGTCGTGATAGCGCTGTGCCGTAACGGGAGCCCAAAAGGCGGAGCGGGGCATCATTTCGGTTGGAGCACCTGCTTCTATCAGTGACCGAGCATGCGTAAGATTCTCGTCGTAGTTTGCTTCCATCATGAGGTGTTCGCGGTCGCTGACGGGTGCTTGCAAAACTACCGCGGTGATGCGCTCTACAAGATCCGGACGGCCGTGCTGTAGGACGAAACAAAGGCACACACATAAGTCATGAGTCTTCGTACGCACACAGCTTGAATCTTAACCTCCATATGGCATAAGGCTTCTTACTTTCAAGTAGTGAATACTGTTCTGGCATCCCGTCGAGTGTCCAACGAGCGCGTAGCATGTCCCCCCACGATGGTGCGTGAGGTAGTCTAGGAGTGCGTCGAGTTCGGCAGTGTCACGCTCGAGCGTCCCCGATCCGAATCCAAGGTAGCTGCTCGAAATCAGAGGCTGCACGAAAGTCCAGTCCTCAAGTTCTTCCGCACAGACAGTATTGAGGGCCTCTGCATACGGCGTCGGCAGCAGGCCATCGGACAGTCCGCCCAACAAAATGCACTTCTTATCGGCAGAGATGGCAGTGGCAGAAGTAGAGCTACTGCCCAAGGCAGATTCCACGGCTACCAAATTAGAATGGTATTGGAATAGAGAGCATCCCTCCAAGGTCCCATACGGAGACAGTGGCGGTGGGGCCGGTGGGGTCACCATCATGGTCCAGTCGACGCAAACTTATGTTTTCTCGAGCGAATCATGTGAGTCGAGTAAGTCAACGTAGCGAGTCTGTCCCGAGTCGAGTCCCGAGTGCATGGCATGCTATTAGCAATCAGTCTCATTATCAACACTGCACACTCGAATAAAACCACTCTCTACAAACAGGCATTATCGACCAATAGACCAGCCTGCTTGCGACGTGCTCGTTCGAGCAGCCTAGGGATACCATTCGATCTCCGTCGTCAGACAGGAATGATGCGACGACTATTTGACGGCTGATAATGCTCTACTGGCAATTTCCTATGTCGTCGCTTCTTGTTGCGAACGTGTATCTACAATCGAGTTACCCTGGTAGTCAACTATTTTTTACATATCATATATTTGACGATTTTCTTGTTACAATTACTATAGCATATACACAGATTCAATTTTTTAGAGCGTCTTGTACCACTCTCCCAGCTTTGCCAAACCATCCTCAAAGTTATCGTTCCTGCCCTCCGTGCACATGAATCCATGCTCCGTCGCCTCGTAGTGATGGTGCTCACATGTGACTCCCAACGTATCAAACTTTTCCTTCAGCGCAAACTGTTCATCCTTGAGAAGGTCGTATTCGGTCGTGACCAAGAACGTCTTGGGCATGTTGGCCTGGATGGCGCTGTCGGGCGTCTTGAGTGGAAAGACTTTGCTCACCAACTCTGGATCGCTCGTTTCATCGAATTCCTTGGCCGACATGCCGAGATGATTTCGCAAGAATATATTCATCACGTCGGCAGTGAGAGCATGTCCTTTCGCATTCGTCTTCCAGGATTCGAAGGCGCCATTGTCGTAACACGTGTTGGGGTAGAATAGAATCGCTGCCGATAGATTGGGAACGGCGCAGCCGGTGGCGATTGAAGTCAGTCCACCGGCGCTGTCGCCACCTACGACGACCTTGCCGTTGGACGCAAAGGTGTCGATGCGCTTCATGATATACTTTGTGGAATCGATACAGTCATCGACGCCGCAGGGAGCTTTGAATTCCGGGGCAAGTCGATAGTTGACGCCAATCACAGTACACTGCAGGGTGGAGGCATAGACGAGGACGCAATTGTAGTGCGTGGACTCGATCCCCCCACACGCCATGCCCCCGCCGTGAAAGTAGACGAGGAGAGGGTTCTTCTTGGCTTGTTCTGTATTGGAAGGCGTAAAGATCTTGGCTGGAAGGACTCGGCCCTCGAGGGGAATGTCCATGTCCTTGACCGTCACGTCTGTTGGGAGCTCGACGTTCTTCCAGCCCATGTGGGACATGAGTCGGTACACGGGTCGGAGGATGTAGATGAGAAGGCGGTCCAGCATGGTGGATTTTGTAGTGACGATGCGGTGATGCGATGGTGCAGTTCTTTCCTGATGGAAACAGGCTTTCCAATTTTATGGTGGCAGGATAGATCTGACCGCGGCGCGGATCTTTTTTTTGTCGTC
>OLMU01003680.1:0-10941 GCA_900291995.1 Licmophora abbreviata | reverse complement strand
AACTAGCATAATCGAACTGAGCTAGCACCAGACGCACTGAAGAGACTGACAATTCGTCTTGGACGACGTTCACGTCGAGCGCCTCGACTGGTTCCTGGTTCTGTAATGATACCGTAGGATTACTTCCAATACCACGCAGCGACTCCAACAACGACCACCGTCGCAGGAGCGAGGATTAGGGCCGCGGTACGTCTCAACGGCCGTTTCCGTGGCGGTACTGGCGACGATCCAAAGCCTTCCATTTTTCGAGCAGGTTTCGTCTTGTTGCCCGTAGAAGAATTATTTTCTTTGGGAGGAAGTTTGGTCGGTTCCGGTTTGCCTTGCAATCGCGCTTGCAAGACTTGTTTGTACAAGACGGCAGCGGGGCACGTGTAGGCCGTTGTAATGCGGTCGCGGCGTGTCGCAGTTTCGTCGTTGCTGTCATACCGAACTCCGTGCTTGAGCAGAAAGTCTTGGAACGCCTTATTTCCGCCCATCTTCATTACTTGGAGCTGTTCCTGACTCCATGAGTCCATTAGCAAGGATCGAACAAAGTCAATGTGCGTTCCGAGGGAGCTGAGGAATATAGCGCCGCGGTACGAGAAAAGTCAATACAAAAACGCTCCTTGTTCGACATTGTTCTGTTTTTCATACACACACTTCTATCAATTCAATAAGACGCACCGATGAATGCCGCTGCATTCGAGACAAAAGACGGTCGCAAACTTGACGCTGGCCCATTCCGGAGAGCGCGTGTTGCAGTCGATGCAGACTTCATTTCCAGGCAGAGATTGAATCTCTTTGAGATCCTGCGGAGCAATCTGTTGAAAGGAGGATGTCATGTCGATGTTTGAAGGGAAGCAGGGATCATGTAAGAGTGTTTTATATCATATAAGAGTGGCAACAGCAGCCTTTTGCATCAAGACTCGAAACGCGAGACGACAAATTCATGACTGAAAACGAACTCGTGATTCCAGTCCATGACTCATTCCGAATCTTGTGGAGCCTACTTCAGTCACGAGTGTAGAACGATGACGCAAGTCAAAAAGGCGACCGGGCATCATCGCATGAAGAACGTCGGATTGCTGTGATGAGGATGACGGGAAGAAACACAACTTCCAATCAAAGTTTGGGAGGAAAACAAGTCAGCATCATCCTTCTCTCTATAATTTATTCTTATTTTCAAAGCAAACGACCACCATGAGGGCTCCGAGTCGTCATCTCCTGCTGTCAGTTTTGGCCCTCTGCGGTTCAAACAAGGCACACGGTTTCGCTCCTGTTTCGCCACTTTCGGCTAGTACTACGTTCGGGCTGTCCCAGCTGCGACCGTTGCCCTGGGAAGCTCATATCAAGCTCTCCTCCTCATCTACCGTCGATCTTCCCTTCCCCGAGACAACAACAGATGACGATGCTAAGCTAAATCCGCGTCCTCAGGTTTCTCAGCCCCCTCAGGCTTGGGAGTGCGATGAGGAGGCCAACTGCGTTGAGGTGGACGCCTGTGACGATTCCCAGTGTCGTACTTCTCTCGATGTACGCATTCACAACACGTGGTATGATCTATCTGGTAAGTAGATGCACACTCTATTCCGGCATGCTTTTCTAGCTAGCAGTCCATCGAGCGTTGTATTTTGCGTTTTGCTTGTCAACGGCGTTCATATGATGACTCACCTCTCTTTGTTTATTGACTCAATCTGTGCTTGTTTCCGCGTACTCTTACTAACTTTGTACTAGGCTGGAGAAAGGCACACCCCGCGGGTGAGCACTGGATTGACTACTACGATGGACGTGATGCGACCGAAGTCATGGATGCCTTCCACACCGACAAGGCCAAGGGAATGTACCAGAGACTCCCAAAGAGTAGCGAGAGTACAGTAGCCCTACTGGATCAAGATGTGGAGCCTGATTCAAAGATCCAATTGGCATTCCGAGAACTACGGGACAAGCTGGAGCAAGACGGGTGGTGGGAACGAGATGTCGTACACGAAGCAAAGCTGCTCACTATTTGGAGCTCACTGGTAATGTCTGCTGCGTTGACTGCCTCCGCGGCACCGCCACTCTCCGTCTTTTTACTGGCTCTCAGTATGACCAGCGCTGGATGGCTGGGACATGATTACGTGCATGGAACGGATGACTTTAGTGGAAAGATGCGTAACTTTGCAGCCCTTGCGGCGGGACTTGCGCCCACCTGGTGGAGTGACAAGCACAATAAACATCATGCCTTGAGTACGTATTATTGGCTGATATCGTCGAGTAGTGCGTGTGAGGGACCTCGCGACTCACTTGTGCTGATGATGCGTTGGTTTCACTTTTGAATTTGCAGCGAACGAAATGGGAGTGGACGAGGATATCGCAACGGACCCCTTTCTCTTCCAGTGGGCACCGGCTCCGGAAAACGACTCGCCGCTTCGCAAAATTCAGCACTGGATCTTTTACATTCCCTTTTCATTCCTTTTTGCACTGTGGCGGGTCGACAGTTTGACCGTGGTGGTAGATGCCATCGAGCAAAAGAGACAGGGTGCCAAGAGCGAGCTTTTTGCGTTGATTGTTCACTACTTTGTACTCTTGACTCTCTTTCCGCTGAACGTTTGGGTACCAGCTGTTCTCTTGAGTGGTTTGATTAGCGCCTTGATTGTCACACCGACACACCAGTCGGAAGACCTGTTTCCTGACTATCAGCCTGATTGGGTCACGGCCCAGTTCTTGTCAACACGGAATGCAGTAATGACAAATCCTTTTTCCGAATGGCTCTGGGGCGGGATGCAGTATCAGCTTGAGCATCATTTGTTCCCTAGTATGCCGCGCAGCAAGTATCCACAGTTGCGAGATATTGTTCAGAAGTTTGCCAACGACAACAACGTGCCAGGTGGATACCGCGAAAGCGGTGAATGGGAGATTCTCAAAATGAACTGGGACTTGTACCGGCAGGTGGCGCAGGCAGATCCCGTCCCGGGCGCGCCTTCTACAAAGGGAAAACTGGGTCAACAGGCGGCTATTTGCAATACGGCGTCACCAGCGGCGGCGGCGGCGGCATCGAAGTCCGCAGGGTAGGAGAAGGTAGGGCAATGCCGCTATAACAATAAGTAAGAACTCCATGGTATCTCGCATACCAATGTTAAAGGTGAGTACCACAAGTGATCGTCTAGTTCTATAGCAGAAAACCAGTTTCATGTACAGTAAGTCCCTGTGGAGCATCGGCTGGCTAGCACACGCCAGTGCATCATAGCTCTGCCCAATCGAACTCTTCAAATCCTGCTTCTAGTTTCTCGTCTAGCAGTCTTTTAAGTTTCGGGGTCCACTCGTCATGTTTATACTTGCTTGCTCCTCCCATCTCATTTGGTATCATGTGAGGCGGAATTCCATAGTCTAATAGCTTTGAGACGATCTGATCCTGTGGGACGTTATGGAGCACCGTGCGAGAGCGCGTATCCTTGTCCACTTGAGCTAGTCCAATTGGTGTAACAAACGTCGAAATCAGGCGCGGCAAGCAACAGACATGATTGGCACAAATGCGGACAGGCAGCGCGGTCAATTCTAGATTCGTAGCTGTGAACTCAAACTCAAGGTCCACGTCCCACATCGAGGCGCCGACGGGCCACATGAAGCGGACAGTGCCATTGGCGGCATTGGGGTGGAGCGCGGCAAGCTCGTGGTAGAACCACATGACACGGAGCTATGACAGTGATCGATAGGCAAGGAAGTCTTGTAAGCGCGTTCGTTCTGTGTACAGCGGTGGAGACCTTTCATTGGGGCATGCTTTCACATTCTGGGCACGTACCAGACTTCGAGTATCGTAGTTGTCCCTTGTGTGCAGGCGTTGGACATACACACCAACCTGCCTACCAGACATGTCTAATCCTGGAACAAGGAAGAGGATCCCACGTGCTACGACTTCCTGATCGTCACGCATGGCGCCGCTCAATGTCATTGGAAGATGAAATTTCTCAGGACCAAATAATGCTCGGCGTTCTTCCCAATATGTCACGATACGCTGTGCCGCTAGCTGTCGTTGAAGATTATATGGCGATGATCAGAGATGGCAATTCCTCTTTGTAATCACGCACTCTTAAACAGATATAGGTGCAGGTCGACCTTTTTGACGTACCTTTGCATCCATGCCGTCTCGTTGCAGAAAAAGCTTCAGTCGTCTGTCGCTGAACTCTGTCGGGGAAGCTGCCTCTTGTGCCTCCGACAGCGCCAGCTTGGAATACCTGGGAATAGCTTCCAGCTCACGCTTCAGTTCTTTGATTGACGAGTCGACCGGATCGACACTCTGGTTTAAGCCCCGTCGTGCTCGTTTTCGTTTCGGGTGTATCTCACAAAGAGCTCCAAACATATCAGCCATGGCTACCCCCTTATCTTCTTTTGTGAGTTGTTCTCGCTCTCGTTCTAGGTCGTTCCAAGTGGTCTGATTGGATTCCGTCAAGGCGGAAAATAGAAACTGGGCGGCAGCAACATCCTCAGAGTTCAGTTGAACGTCGGTATCGGGCGCCTCTTGTGGTATTCCATTAATTGCATCGTCGTCATGTACCTCCGTACTTGCTGCAGCATGGCTGTACTGTTTTCGTCTCGCCGACGGTTGCTCTCCGTGAATGCTGCTTGGCTTCTGCTGATCGTCGTTATCGACATCGCTTGAGACTGTCTTTCCAGTCGATGGATTGAAGTCGCTCACCGTCCGGCTGCAATAGTTGCTGCTATTGCTATGGACCCCAGAAGACGGAGTCGGTTGCCCCATCGACTGTTCTGGGGATGTTTGCAACAAAGAAGATAGTCCAGCCTCGCCCAAGGATATCCGCCTACAGATCTCTTGCGCCTGCTGGACCTGATAGATTGGAAGTGAATTCTGCAACAGGATGTTGTTGTGGTTGTTCTGAAGATACGGAGTCGAGAAGAGACCACCGTACATGGAGAGCGAGGGCAACGGCGCCGTATTCCAGGGCGTTGCTGGGGCAGGAAACGGTATTCCTAGTAACGATAACGGCATCGTCACTTGTGGAGACACTTCTGTCGGTTTACTACCACCACCAGAAGTGGTAGTGACTGCCATCAATCCTTCTTCTCCCTCTTGTGTTGATTTGCAGCGTTCTCGCAACGCCTGCTTGATCTTTCGTACTGTTTTTTTCGAATCCACCTCGATCCACGCATTTTCCCCAATCGGACTAGGTTTCAGGAATCTTCCCGGAGGCGAGAGTCTCTGTAAGATATCCTGAATTTCGGTAGCAATCTTTGTCTTTCGTTCCCAGGACGGAGCCGCAGCGTAGGCGTCTCGGTATTGAATTACTAGGTTTCGAAATTGGCGATTGCCGAAATGATCGCGAGTCGCAGCCCCACGTCCCAAAAGTACATCATTGTCGGTACGTTCTATACCAGAGGACGGTGCCATTGTAGACTACTTTGACGCTTCCATCCTCTTCTTCAAAACCTGAGAAGGGTGACACAGGAGACACAACAAACCTGACCACTGAACACACACTGCTGGATGAAGACAGCCGTGTCTCGCCATCTTTATCTCGAAATCCAAATGCAATTTTCAATTTGGAAGTTGCGGTTGAAGCGAGCTCCAAACCATGTTCACCGAATGCCGTAGCTCGTCGCTGGGCCCAAAGTTTGTTTACCGCGTTACTGATTACTTCTCTTTTCAACGTAGCTCTCGTACCAGTTCTACGAGGGACACCCGTCGCCGCACATCCCGCGTCCACAAAGGTGTTCACTTCTTCACTTTGCTCTAGGTATGCACCATGCCGTCTTTTTTGGCTCTGCAGAGACTCCCTTTTTAACATCACACGTCCATCTCACACTCATTGTTTTCTTCTACACACTGTGTGTCTTGAAATTTCAGTCGGAAGTCTGGATCTAGTCGATTTTTTTCAAAAAGTAGCTTTCTCAGTTCCTCATGTCGTACGTGCCCCCAAAGAAGGATGCCTCCGCCGCCGGTTCCTCGGAAGAGCAGGAGGTTCATCGCATTCGCATCACGCTGACGTCCCGCAATGTAAAGAACATTGAGAAGGTTTGCGCGGATTTGAAAAAGGGTGCCTTGGACAAGAAGTTGCACGTCTCGGGTCCCGTGCGCATGCCGACCAAAAAGTTGAAAATTACCACCCGCAAGGCTCCTTCGGGAGAGGGTACCAACACGTGGGATCGCTTTGAAATGCGCATCCACAAGCGTTTGATTGATTTGCATGCTCCGTCGGAAGTCGTCAAGCAGATCACGTCCATCAGTATCGAACCTGGTGTCGAAGTCGATGTGACAATCAATGATCGTTAGGCGACTGCCGACTGGAATCATGATATGGATAGTGAGATGGTGGTTGTGGTGGTTCTTGTCGCGATTTTTGGTCTGGGACAGCGTGTTTGAGGCGCATCGACTACTGCAGTACAGTAACTCTGGTCTAATCTAGTGATCTTCGGAAGCTACATGCTGCGGAACACGCGTTGATTCATTCTTGTGTGCGTGCGCTTTCTTCTATGGCCAGAATACTTGCTCTTTTCCGAGAAGATCCAAAAAGCCGTAAAAGTCGAGATAGGGACGTTCGGGAAACACCTTCGATTGAAGCTGTTCTAGGCGGAGCTCGTTCGTTCTGTCATTACCTCCAAGTACCTGAAACACACGATCGACAGTTGCTCTGCTCTGTTGCAGTCCTTCTCGTTGGAGGACGTCATTCAGTTTCGGTCGAAGGGACGTAGGAAGAGGTCCCGTTGGATTCCTTCGATCGTACAGTCCTCGTGATTCTAGCTCATCCATGTATACTTTCGTTTCCGCTCCCTTGTTCATTGTACTCGTCTTTTCCAACGACTGATCGTTCACTCCATACGGCTTGAGGGGCCACTGAAATTCAAGCTGTTCCAGTTTGGTACGCAAGTCTTCCTTGGTAACGAAACTACTGCTCCTCGTCGTTAGTTTAGTAAATCCCAACGCATCGACGAGTTCGTCATAGCGTAGTTGACATGAACTGCCCGATGGAGCCGATGTTCCGCCATAGCAATGAGGGCCAGCGAGAGTACCATACACTTTGATGACATCGAGAATTGGAATCGGCTGCTCGGGTAACAACGTAGATGTCAGAAGTATGCTGACCGCAAGGGTAGTTTGAGGAAGGAATGTGTTGGGAAGCATTGTAGGGTCGAGATCGATGTGCCGTGTGATGTCTTGGTTGACATCATTCGAACATGTAACATCAAATCGCATCGCGAGCTCTTTTGTACGTAGGAGTCTCTAATAGCGCGCAGTGTATCTCTCCATGATGTGGAAAGTGTGTTTACTGTTTACGAGACATTCTGAATGACATACAATGGGCAATATTCAATATTCTACATATCGGACATTGGTCACGATACAAACAGTCATTGTATCAATAACTCCCTTTTCGTACTCTCTCGTAGAGAGTGTACCGATGACAATGTGAGATCCTTTCCCCCAAATTGAAAACTGAAGGTTCCAGACATTTCATTTGTATGATAGGCGGCACAAGCATCCACCATGTCGAGACGAGGCGTTCGATTTGCGCCGAAGCAGAGCGATGAGGATGTTCGGCTGCAGCTGGAGGAGCTGAGAGAGTCTACGAAGGCGGCTCTGCTGGAAAGTTGGCAAGAAGTGGAGCTCCTGCAGGTGGAAAAGCAAGAGTACCAAGAGAGGACTAGTTTTCTACATTCCGAACTGGAGAGCGCCAAAGAACGTGAGGCGGAGCTTCGGGGTGTTATTGCCAAGCTGGAAAAGCTCAAGACTACTAACGCAGCCCCGAGAAGTGTCCCCTTCTCCAAGCTCTTTGTGAGATCCAAAAATGAGTCGAACGGGACGGCTGTGGACGACTCTAAGTCGGTGAACTCGTCGACTGGCCCCTCCGTCTCTTCGTCCTCCATAAAGAGCGGCTCTTCGTCTGCAGAAAGCTCCAAAATACGAAGAAGATCAGAGGACCCGTCCCTCATGAGACGAGCCATGTCCGAAAAAATCGACTTTGATCCTACCAGTAGCAATAACAGCAAGACGTGGTGGAACAACGGCAACAGGGCTGGTAGCCCAAAACAGCTTCAAGAGGAACGGGAGCGCATGGAGCATGAACTCTTGATGCAAATGACCGAACTGGAACGAGAAAAGAACAAACTGATTAGCGAGTGGCAGGTGCGAGTCAAGTGTCGTGATTCTGCCATTCAAAGTATGGAAAAGAGTCAACAGATACAAGGCCAAACAGTCAATTTCCTGCGCCAAGAGCTTGATGGTGTCAAGAGCCAGAATGCAAACAAGGAGAAGAGACTTGTCCAGGAGATTGAGCGTCTCCGCGCAAAACTAAATGGCAGAAAAGAGATTATACAGAAGCAGGCTTCGAGACTGGAGAAGTGTCAACAGTACATTGCAGAACTGACCGAGGAACTCGAGCAGGTCGCCAGGGCGACGCCTTCAAAGGACTCTATTAAAAAGGAACAGGAACAGCCTCTAATAGTTGCTGGTAACGGCGCCGAGTGGGAACAGGAGCAGCAGGAGGCTACGCCTACAGGCATTGCTTCAACGCGTACCGCACGAGTGCCACCTGCCTGCATGCCTCCGATCGAAGTTTCCTTCTCGCGTCAAAATGAGAAGACGCCCGCGGCCTAGGCTATATGCATTTAATGGGTCTTATTGTTGCTTGAACTAATTATTGCAACATCCCTAGCTAATATGTGTGCAGGCTTCGCATTGGTGACAAGATGCATCGTCCTCAAGTTTAAGAGGCACGCCTGCGCGACGCAGTAATATTTCATTCTAAAGGAGCATGGGCGTAGCTGTCGTAGTGTAGACTCTCTAGTGGTAGCCATCACGCCGCCGTTCCGGTCTTCGTCTTCCTGGTTGACTTTCGAAAAAGTTTCGATCGAAGCAACGAACGTTGTCGAAGTAGTTTCTTGTTTTCCTTGGCTTCCATCGCCAGCGTTTCGATCATGGCTTCGGCGAGAGTAGAGCGCTTGCTACCGCGGCTGTCGTCCAGCCTCCTGGAAGCGGCCGAGCCCTGAGAGGCGCCGCTGCCGCGACGCGATCCTCCTCGAGAAGAGTTCGCGCTGGCTACAGACGCAAAGGAACCACTTTGATTTGACCTGCGGCGTGGTGCTTCTTCTACTTCAAGAGCAGCAGCAGCATCGGCGGCAGCAGCCTCGATGAGTGATGATTCACTGTGACGTCGTGTCGGGAGGACACGAGAGAACGACACGCGGAACGATCCTGGCTTGCCACCGTGTTCGGAAGAGTGTCTGGAGTTCCCCAGTCCGAAGGATGTGCGTCGTCGCGAGCACGTATCAAGCTCGCCTGTATTTTCCGTGGATGCAAATTCCGCAGTCTTCCTGGCTGGCAGGAATCGTCCTCGACGACTGCGACGCTTGAGCAGAGCCGCCTCTCGCTCGTGTGCCTCTTGTAGGACATCCTCAATGGCCTCGCGCATGGTCCTCATGGAAGCTCGTTTCCTGGGATCATCGTCCCATCCTTCTTGAACAACTCTGGCGACCTTGGGAAATGCGATTTTCTGTAGAGGTGGCCTGACGCCACCATGGACCACGCAGTTTTCAAACTTGACGCGAGACTTGTATTCTTCAAAGGGCTTTTGAAGAGTGCAAATCTCCCAAAGCAGCAGTGAGAAGGAGTAGACGTCGCTGCTAAAATCAAAGCCTGAGAGAAGAAAAGAAAGCAAGCGACGTCGGGTTAGCATGTGCAAGTCATGACGTGGATGCTTCCGCGTCTTGACAGTGCGCACCCAAGTACTCACCTTCCTTGCGCGCCACTTCCGGGGCCATATATCGCGGTGTCCCGGCTTCCCCTGTGAGCTGTCTCATTTCAATACCCTTATCGCGGCGTGCTTGATCCACCTCACGCGCCAATCCGAAATCAAAGATGCGCACGACATCGTTCTCATCAAAGCCAATGTTCTGTTGGAGTAATGATAGCAGTGGTAAGCAAGAGAGAGATTCGGTGAGGACACTGTTGTTCAAGAAGTGAAGTAGTAGCCCTTGAAGTACAGATGGATGCTTAACACTTACCTGCGGCTTGAGGTCACGGTACATGATGTTGTTGTCGTGAAGATACTCGAGACCACGGGCAATGCCCAAGGCGACATGTTCCAACCGATCAAGCTGCTGCCGATGTGTCTTGTGATGAAAGGGTTTCCAAGAGCGAGGAGTGATATTCCGGATGCGAAAGCCCTTCTGTGACTCCCGTTCCTCCCACGCATCGAGCTTGCGATCGAGCGTATCGACCATGAGATCCAGAAGGAGGAAGAAGCCGCCGTCGTTTTCGGAGAAGGAAGTGGAGATACAGCCTGCAGTGACTCCGTGAATGGATATGATGTGTTCATGTGACAGTCGGGAGAGTAGGTGCGCTTCCAAGGCGAGATCGACGGCAGCACTGGTGAAACTCTTTTGGTCCTTTGTCACGTACGGCTGCAGACATTTCAGGGCGTAGGTTCGTGCCTGGTGAAGAGACGCAGAACGGCCGCTGCCTTTTCTGTCTTGTTCTTCCTCATCGTCACTGAAGGATACAAAGGACTCGAGTCGCCGGGGGCGCAGGAGAGTCACAGTGTAGACAGAGGAAAAGGCTCCCTCGCCGACCAGCGGACCGCGGTCCAAATCGTCCCAATCGAGCTGCATGATCCCGCCGCCTCTCTCATTGCTCTTCTTTCGCAACGAGCTGAACGACTCAAAGTCGGTCACGCGCTTCAAGGCTTCGTTCCCAGCCACGCGGGCAAGGTCCTGAGGGGCTGCAGCCATGGTCGGTGGATCGGCACTACTCGCAGGTCCGGCGGCGGCCATGAGGGTGACTGTATGTGTGTGTGAGGGTGGCCGACGGAAAAATGCTTCAGGTGTGATGTCGTGGAATGCTTCCTGAACGGATGGATCTGAATCTTTCTGCATGATGTCAGCCACCTTTGGTACCTAGGTCTACGCACACTCTACGGTGATGTAGAGCATGGTACAGAGTGTACGTTTCTGTCGCTGGACTCTCTTCCAGCTTGC
>OLMU01003676.1:0-16710 GCA_900291995.1 Licmophora abbreviata | reverse complement strand
GGAGGCGGTGCTTGTTCCGTGGGAACGGGTGGTGGAGGAGGAGGAGGAGGCGGTGGAGGGACAACAGGACGAGGGGCAGGTGGCTCCTTCCGCTGGCGTGGTGGAGGAGGTGGTGGTGGTGCGTAGTACTGCTGCTGGGGTCTCCGGACAGGCTCGCTGGGTGTATCCGAAATGTCTCTCGTCGGTGCCTCCTCTTGTAGGCTTTCCTCTTCTCCGGGTACCACGGCTAGCTTCATATTCATGGTGACACCTCCTCCTCGCTGATGATACAATCGCGGCTTTCCAGGCGGCGGGGCCCCATAAGGATTCATGACGGGATCATAGTACACACTCTTTCTAGGATCATCGAGTTCCGTCAGCGGTCTGTTGACTGTGGGAGCGAACGGCTTGCTCTGTTGTTGCGCAGCGCGCTCCTGCTGCGCTTGTTGCACCAATTTGAACTCCTTCTGCAGTCGCTCTAGTTTCTTGGTATCCGCCGCATCCAAGTGACCATTCTTGTGAGCCTTCTTTTGCTCCAAAACTTGAATTTCATCCTTCACTTGACGGACCGTTTTGCTCTGTTTGACCTGCTCGTCGCGGGCTTGAATGCGCGTCGTCTTGTTCTTTTGGAGCTGCTTTTTACGTTCTTTCCGACGATGCTCGTCCACGGGATTGTACGACTTTCCCATTCTTGCTGCATAGACTAGTATTGTAGAAGTATTTCGTGGCTCGGGGAGGTGCGAAACAAGAAAGGTGGAAGGCAGTGTTGGTCGCGCTGTGATGTGATGCTGTTGTCGGACAATTTTTGGTTGAGTTCAGTTTTGGATTCAGTGGCTTGTTGCAGCTTTCCGGGTTTCGTTTTGGATATTCGAAAACTCCTTTCGAGTTTCGATGATAGACTGACTCGTAGTCTAGACTACCGGTATCATCCCTTTACCATGTATAGCCGTCACAGTCCAATGGACAAGTCAAACATCAACGACGGTCTAGATACCCCTTATCTCGAACAAAATACGTTATGATCGTTTCTTCACCCTCATCGATGATTCAATCATATACTTCTTCACTCTACTCCTATAGCCCCGCTGTATCGCCTTCTTTCAACACGGCCAACTGTTTCACAGCTTTCTCGTCATCCGCATCTTCCTTCATGACCAAATACAACGTGGCTCCTTGTCCACAAGCCAAATCTGCAATACGGCACTTGTCCAAGTCCGAAACAAACTGCGGCTTGGCGGATGACTTCCTGTCCGGTCCATAGCCAAGTTCTCCACATGGACCTTGTCCCCACGCCACCGTCACGGCCGACTCGGTACTACACACGACCGTCTGACTTCCACCACCAATGTGAGTCACGACATGTCCATTGTTGGCCAACGCATCCAATAGCGAGGGGCGCATCGTGGCTTCCCCGACGCTGCGGTGCTTGCCAAAGTAGTACACGTGGCCATGCTCGGTGCGAATCAACGAACAGTGGGAGCCTGCAGCCGCAGCGACGGGTGGGTTCTGTTCCAACATGGGACCCTGGAGCGCTTGAACGTGACGGGGGCGATACGAGTCGGCCTGAACGCCGTGTCCCAAGCAACCGTAATTACCGCAGCCCTAAAGATAGAGAGTAGTGCCGGCAGTGTCGTCGGAGCAACATTGTGTGTGAGTACGTGCACACTAATTCCACGTCAAAAAAACACAATGTATCTGTCATCATTGCACTCACCCACGTAAAGACACGAGGACACGAATGGCTCGACGATGGCGCCTCGATGGCAATCGCATGATTTTTTCCGCATGCAATCGATCCAATGCGCACGCCATGCGGAATAGTCGTAATGTTCTTGTCATCCTGACTCATTTTGCTGTTCGAGTACTCTGGATCGTACAAGAATTCACTCCGCTTCGTAAACTTCGTTTCGTTGGCGAACGCCAGCTTATTGGCCGTAATAAAGTACTCGCCCGTCTCTCCATTTCCCAATTGACCAAATTCACTGCTTCCTGTCGTGTACATGAGTCCCTGTGCCGTCAGAGCCACGGTGAATTGCTCTCCACACGCCACCTGCACCACTTGTTCGCTCATTCCAACACCCACACACTTGCGCCAGTTGTTGACAGTCTCGGTACTACTATTGACACCACACTGTCCGACCTTATTACTTCCGACTGCAAACAACTTGCCTTCGTCACTCAACAGAATCGTATGCGACTTGCCCACGGCGGCGTCGACAACGATAGTCTCGTCGAGATGCGAAAGATCAAGCTCCGTCGGTGTTGACACGCTGTCCTTAAATTGCTGCGACAGCTGTCTATGATCGTTGCGTCCCCATCCATAGACCGTATTGTCCGTACCAATGGCCAACATGTGTGCGGCAGTGCAACTGGCAATGACCTTGCGAATGGCAATGTTGGGAAGAAGAACGGTCGGGACCAACAAGTCATACGGCTGATCCAAGGTGCGCTTGGAGCGACCCACCATGGCACTGTCGAGCGTTCCCGACTGTACCAAGACGTTGTTGGGGGCATCGCTGCTTTTCCCCTTTTTGGAGGTCTTCCTAGTAGTACTGTCGCTGCCCCACGACGACACCAAGGGAAGAACGTAATCACGTGCCGCATCCTTGGGAGCATCCGGAGCCTTGGTTTTCGTCGTTTTCGGCTTTTTGGTCGTGGCGTCCTCCCGTGTCGTCGTCGTAGTAGCACTGCTACTCAAATCCATGCCCTCGTCTTGCATAAAGTCCGCCCACGCATTCACTACGGGCGTGGCAGGAGGAAGCATTGCGTCCTCATTCTCGTCGTCGTCATTGCTTCTACGCTTCATTCCACGTCCACGGGCATGCATGATGCTAGTGACGGCGGCAACGGGCAATCCCAATGCACTGCTCAGGGTGATCAAGTCGCGTTGCGTGCCAAAGCCAGGAGCGACGATGGGGTCGCGTTTGGATACTCGTGCAGAGCGACGCGTCGTGTGAAGTGCAGTAGAGGGAGTAGAAGGAGGTTTCGTACTAGCAGTAGAAGTCTTGGTGATGGGCGTAGAAGGAGGAGCAGAAGCGGTGGTCTCAGTCGTCGTCGAGGAGGAGGTCATGAACACGAAGACTGTATGCAAAAGTGTATCAGTTTTGGGGTACAAAAAAAGTTCGGATGAATTCGATTCGACAATGAGCAGACTTCTCCTTTTCCAAGATGAGGCTCAATGACTTAGATCTTCGACAAAAGTAACACAGAAAGGGCAGCGCAGCGTGAAACACTGGGTTGGGAGTTGTATGAGATGTGTACGTGCAGCAGCGGAGTGAAAATGGACGAGTGGATCCTTGCCATTTTTGTCAGCATTGTTTCGAATACATACCAGATCATCCCAGAGATGAAGGAAGTTGAATGCTCCATTCCAAATTTCCTAATTAATTTCGACTGATACTTTCATCATTTATCAACTATTGTCGGAACCGATGTCGCAGTCACGACTGACAGCTAACTCGACTCTAGACTCAACTCGACTCACTCGACTCACTCACTCGATGCTGGGCTCACACTTCATTTGCAACGACGTTCTTGTCCTACGAGAGATGCCGAAACAGATCATTGCGTCGATTGCACACTGCCAGATATCCACAAAAGAGTTCCTACAACACTGCGTAAGCAAAAGACGAACCGTAGATTCATCCACTCGCAACAACATAGAATCTTTTCTTCTTGCAAGTACCACTGGCTGGTTCGAAGCCACCATGCAGTCGTCCATTCACATCGCACAGTATGTGCGAGCTTATCGCTCTCCAGCACCAGAGTACTTTCGCAGCTGCACTTGTCGCTTGGCCATTCCCACAAGCCATTCAAAAGCTTCTCGTACACCCTCTCCCGTCTTTGCAGATCCAACGAAGCATCGCATGACATTGTTGTGATAGTGCGGGAGCAATTCATCCAGTGTCGGTCGTGATGGATCATGTCGATGTCGTTGTTTTGAACCCAATAAGGATGATGAATCATCAGTCGTGATAATGTGCACAAAGACCATAAAAGGCACATCGTCGGGAATATGGCGTCGTACTTGTTCCAGTGTTTCTTGTTGTTGTTGTTGTCGTTGTTGTTGTTGTACAATGGAATCATCTCCATGAGGATGGATGCCCACAACGTACACGACCGCATCGGCATCATTGTAATATTGAGGCCACAAGTCTTGCATGCTTCCACCGACGTCAAAGAGTTTGCACGTGCATGGTCCAATTCGAATATTCTTGGCCAAGTTGGTGCCGACTGAATCATTATTTATGTTTGTATAGGGACGAGAAAGTGTTTGAGAAAAAAGATTACATGAGAGTGTGAGAGACGAGTCGTCACAGTGTGAGTCTATATGGTCAGACTCGACGACGACAAGACCAGTGCACTCGTGCAGTACTGGGACTTACTGGTGGGTCTTATCTTGTCGAGGGGCAACATTTTGGCTCCACGCTGAAGGTCGAATTCTTGCGGTGGAGCTGCAGTGTCGTGATGTTGTTCTTGTTGTGCTTGCATCGTTGTATTCTCTTCGCCATATATATTCTCTTCGCCATCATCATCCCTCAACAGCACATCTTCCAAGCTACTCGTTTGTGCGTCCAATACAGGTACTACTCCTTGTAGTGGAGCAGAGGAAGTAGAAGCAGAAACGGTATCGTCATTCTCCACATCATCGCTGTACTCGTCTTCATCGTCCTTTTGCTGTGTCTCCTTTTCATACTTTTGACCGTACAAGATGCCTGGAGTGGGACACGCCAGTCGTCTCTTGCTCGTCGTCGTCGTCATTGTTGGGGCCTCGTAGGTCGAAGCACCAGCGACACTACGTCCTGGACTCTTGCTGCTTCTCGTCTTCTTTCGTGCAGCCGTTTCACCATCCTCCTCCTCCTCCTCTGCAGTAGTACAGTCTCGCGTATCCTGTGTCTCGTGCGTTTGAATCCTGGATGAAAATTCCGTCACCTTGATGCGCTCCAACAGGGTCGTTTTGCCTACCCCCTTGGTGCCCACTACCAAAATTTGGAGCGGGACGGGAGAAAAGTAATTTTGGTAGAGACCCGACACTAACGAAAACATTTCACTACAGTACGGAGTGAGAGAGAGAAATAGTAACGACAGTGGCGCAGTCTGCTAGTATACTATGATATTGAACAAGAAGAGAAGACTTGGCTCGGTCGACAGTGCTCGCGATGTTCCTCTCCACGCATCGTGCGTTATGACTTTTTTTGAGTTTGGAAAAACAAAAAATTACAAAATTACGAACTCTATTTCCTATTTTACCTGGTACATACATATCAAACCTAAATCATACCTGATGCGTGTGATGGTCTCACAGTACTATAGAGAGGCAACAGTGTGTGCACTTCCTTTGCTTCGCGTTCCTCGGAAGAGACGCAATGTCGTCCTCTCTGAATCACTCTGGGACTCCAAGTCGCACTTCTGAAGAACTAGACGAAGACCAGCATGAGAATCACGACGAAGAAGAACAAGTCGTTCGTGCTCTTGCTGCCAAACTAGCTCCCGACATTCAAGAACTCGATACGCTCTTGAGCAGTCCCGTGCCAGACGTAGCCACACGTCGACGACTCCAATACAATGATGGCGACGACGACGAGAGTAGTACTCATACGAACAGCGACGATGAAATGGACTCGGAATGGAAGAGACTGGCAGCATCGGAACAGTTGCTACGACAAGAATTGGAAATGGCAGACAACGTCAGCATGGCTTTGTTGGGGTCGCCGACAGCGCCGGGAATGGTGACTGCTGCGGCCGATAGCAAGAGTGCACTGTGGCTAGTAGAAAAAGACATGCCACAACAACAACAACAACAACAGATACAACAACAACAACAACAGATACAATCGACACTGTTTACTACTGCTTCTACTGCTACCGACGTGACGGCTACTCCGGATGCTACCGGCACAACTACTACTTCTACTACTGCACCATTGACATCATCTCAACCTCCTACGACACCCTCATCGTCCCGTCGCAACAACGACACTCGCTCCTTTTACACCCTCGCCGATCATGCACATACTATTGGTCTTCAGACCGAAGTCAAGGGTGGTTGGTACTATGTCCATGATACTGCGGCTAGTACTAGTAGGACCGTGCTGGACGACGTCAAGGAATATGTATTGCCCTTGCAGACGGAAGACTTGCAGCGCCTGTACGTGGGCTTGTTGGATGATGGCAGAAGTAGCACCGGGAGTAGTGGTAGGCCTCCGTCCAATGATGATGAGCAGCAGGGTGAGCGTGTGTTGACTGCTGCGCCAGAACAGGCAACAACACGACAATCTGCGAGTTCTGACACGGTTCCAATCGCGACGATGGAAGCAATGAATGTGTCCATTCCCGAGACCGCATCATCATTCCCATCTGCACCTTCACCACATGCTTCCTCCTCCTCATCACCTCTTACCCTTCCCGTTCGCACCGTGGTCTTTCGGATACGTCCCGATGTCTTGTGTGGTGCCGTCATGGATGCGATGGCTCATGCGCTCATGACGTTAGGAGCCGAATTGGTACAACGGCAGGGTGGCCGATTGCGAGGGATTGTAGGGGAATGTTGTGTCGTAGCAAAGAATAATAATACAACAACGATGAAGGATGGTGCGGAATCCACAACAACCCTGCCTGCCTACATGGTCGATGGTCAGTTGTGCACGTACCGTGGCAATACTGCGACATCAGATAGTTTGTGTCAACGATCCCTACTGTTACGGGTCTATCATATTGGTGACGGGGATGTGACGATTGGAGTACCCGCTTCGACGCCGTGTTTGAACACCGAGTGGATGCAAGAACAACAGCATGGTGTGGAACGACTGCGCGAAGCGGCTGCATGGGTGCAGCAAATGGAAGCGTCGTTGTTGCAAACACAAACAACGTCATCGTCGTCGTGGTTTGCGCAGTCCCCCAAAATACCGCCCCTGCGCAAGTTGCGAGGACAGTCATCCCGAGAGTCGATTCAAGAGTCGGTGTCGCAGCACTTGTTGAGCCATTCGAAAGCATGTCCGTCAGTGTTGGATGGGGGAGGAACCTTGATAACGTTGCCTATACTGTCGACCAAGGATGCTCCGTTGATTCAAGCATCGTCGCGATGGATTCATGAGTGCTGGCATGAACTGGATACGCGCGACTTGTGCCACAGCACGTTGCAGATGACAAACTTTGGTGCCTTTCCAGCATTGCCTACGCTGGATGTGCATTTCTGTCAACAGCTCCGTCGCGTGTGTCGTGACACCATGATTCGATCGCTGCTGAAGAGTGCTGCGGAACTAGAACAGTACGCACGGGAATCGGAATATGCCTGCGCGAGTTTGATTCAAACAATGCGACCGACCTTTGACATGTACCATGTGACGCCCCCGGCATTGCCGCAACCGTTGCCACTGACGGCGTACCCGTTGGACTTTGTGCCGCCACAAGTCACGTGTCCCCCGTGGGGGATGAAGGTCATGGAAGCGTTGAATCGGGTGGCGGCCATGACGAATGAGGCAAACAAGGTGTTAGTTCAAACGGATGATGCACATGTTGTTGAATGTCTATCGTCGTTTCAATTGGAACAAGAGTGTGTCGAGTTGGTAGTGTTTGCTTTTCAGCGGCAGGATGACGATGAGATGAGCTGTCGATTGGGACGAAAGAATATTCAAGTTATGGATCGGTTGGCCAAGATGCAAGCGCATAAGCGCGACTCGATCGGAAAGATTCGCGATTCGTATGACAAGTAAGCAAGCAAAAAAGGCGTGCTTTGTTTGTGTACGCTCGTGACGAAAGAAAACTCAAATATTCACCCTTGCATCCGACTTTCAAATTCGACAGAAGCCCCTTCGCTGCCCATGCCGCGGAAGAGTTTTATGCCAAAGCTCTGCAAGCCGATCCGGAGTTTGGCCTTCTGTCACCAGCCCAGCAAATCCCTCTCTTCAAGTGCAGCGTCTTGGTCGGTAGTGCAACCGGCACGTGTTATGTAACCGCCTCGCACATTCTCTTTTCTACCAAACGACTTCCCGTATTGGGCCAGAATACCTGTACTGTGTTGGAACTCACGGATGATTTGGAGTTTGTTGTCAGCGACAGCTCCTCGAGTATATTGAATCCGCTTCCGACGAGAATTTCCATTATGAGAAACGAGGAAGAAGTGTTCTCCTTTCGACCATCCTATGGGGCATCGCGGTTGGTAACTTTTCTCGAAATTGTACAAGCGATGAAGCAGACGACTGGAGCTGTCGATGGGGAATCGAGTGAACTCAAGTTCTCCGAAAAGGGCGGACTGCTGTACCTCTATGGCGACAGTCCGCCGCCGAAAGACTAGTGGTACGAGTCAGATTCAAATTCACGTTATACACACTTAGTACTTTTTGTATTCCATACGCGAAAAAACTAGGCGCACCACGTGTAGCGCCGGACGACGTATGGAAGGGTTGTCTGGAGATGGGTTGCTCATCTCCATCAGACCTATGATATGGTTCAAGTTCTGTGCAGTCAGTGCCAAACTACAGGGACATGGAGTAGGAATAAGAGACAGACGACGTCAAGTAACGATGCCAGAACTCTTCGTCTTCGCCGAGGACCTGAATGCGTTCGTGTGGTGAGAAGAGGCGAGGTGAGCGACCGGAGCAAAACTTTCCATGAAGAATGACACCAAAACACACGGTGCACTCACATCCTTGACGATCTCATTTTCTTCCAGGCCACGCAGGTAGAAGCCTCCTCCTAGGACTTCCTCATCCTGCATCTCCCGCTGCCTATCAGCGGCCACGGTAGTGGATACTACCATGCAAAGAACCAACAGAAGGGCTGCAATCGATTTCATCGCCATCGTTGTCTTTCGGTTCCTCAGTGTGAGTGTGTGTGTGTGTGTCCTGTGGGGATTAAGTAAGCAAGGTGCCAAAGTATGAGAACCCAAAGTACAGTCCAGTGCTCGAGACCACTCTTGTTTGCTTGAAAAATGAGTGGAAGTAGAAACAGAGCAACAAGTGACTCTCGACACAATTCCAGTGAGATTTTTGGTGGAGCAGACCGAGGTGCGCCGAAAAGCAGTCCGGGGAGCTGGCGCGCCAAGGTGGCAATATAGCCCAATTGTTCTCTGTTCCAATAAAAGTAGCAATCCGATAAGTAATCCAAGTCTCTCGGGTGAACCTCTCGTAACAACCATACGAGAAATATCGCATGTTGCATATACAGCCACGTGGCCAAGATACCGCGAAAAATACTCAGAAAACTGGCGAGAACGCTTTCGAAGTTATGCACCATGAGGGTTTTTTTTCTCGTTCCATGGACTCTATGTATGCACCTCCACGCACTCGTGATGTGAACAAGACAGTGGAAGACTCTCTCGAAAAAAAGCGGGCTGAGAAGGGTCTTGGGCGAGAAATCTGGAGACCAATTCGCATACCCAGCACGCTCCCTTCTCAAGGTGCGCCGTGGCCTCCCCGGAGGCTCCGAAAACCACGTTTCCTTTCTATCCTGCACATTACACCCCTCTTCCACACATAGCCCTCCCCTTGTCGCCCAATACACACTCTCTACTGACTCACCACTCTTCAAAAACGTTTGGTATCTTGACAGTCAAACAGCGTGACGGGGATGTGAGTCGCAATCAATGGCGGAAGAAGACTCTCCCTGTAGAGCTGCGTAGGATTTCTACGTGATTGCCCAACACGTGCCTACGATGATCCGGCTTTGCGTAGAAAATCTACCAAGGGCCCCTTACGTAGGCGCTGGTAGGATGCTAGGATGACGCGCGCTGTTTGCACTTGAAGATTTCGAAGGCTCACTAGATCACTGGATCTTTCCAGCGATGAAGTATCGTACCAAAAGTAGGGTCGTACATGCAGTCTCTCTCTAAAAGAGATAGAGTAAGGTCCTGCAGGTAAGTAGTAGTATAGTACAGAGGACAAGCCATGTGCTGTAAGCTCCACTTTCAACTTGGTTCGCCGTAGCTAGTCGTAGCTAGGACGCACTGTGTCTAGTTACTAGTCGAAACTTAGATATAAGCCTTCTTTCTCGATTTTGCTTCAAACATTACCGGTATACTACTGTTAAAAGTGTTGTAGCCCATCTCCTTGACTGTCTTCGTCGCTTGTTACTTCCCTCTATTCTTCGGCGTCCGCTGCACACGCCAGCTCATACAACGACTCATGCCACAAGTCAAACGACCAAAGCGTGTCGAGAGCACCAGTGTCTGGATCCCTGTGCGCTGCCATGATTTGAATTGGTTGTCCATTCAATACAGGTGCCAAGTCCAACTTGCCCACGTCAAGCGCGAGTCTCTCCTCCTCGAACAACAGCAAGTGCTGGTAGAATTCAAAGGTATACTCGGACTGTGTGTCAAAGCATGGTTCTCGTTGGTGCTTTGCCGCGACGGCGTTGAAGACCTTTTTGCGTGTCTTTTGGCGGCGTGTTATGGACATGTGGTTGCTATGACTTGCATGATGTTGTTGTGATGGTGTAAGTGATTGCAGGAGGGAAGTGGGATCAGAGGCGAGTGGTTCTTCCAGAGGTGCCTCCATGTCGCTGGCACCTGGATATACTCGGATATTGTTCAGTTTAGACTGCTCCTCGACGGTCAAGTGACGCGAGTGCAATGACGACTGATGCCTCGTTGAGGACTCCGATTCCTCAGTCTGACTCTCTTTCTTGACAATGACAGTTTGTGCCGTTGCCGCCATTGGAGTTAAGAAGCGAGGCTGTTGCGAATCGATCGACATTTCCAACTGCGGTGCCAAGGCACTCATGAGCTTGATAGTGGAAGCTACCATCCATCGAGGCGGCAACTTCCCCGCGGGCCGTTGGAAGGTTTGCCCCGTCACACAGTCACTGACCCGCAACGATGACTTGAATTTGCCACGCACGACGCATTGAAAGGTTCGTTTCTTGCCGTGGAAGTAATCTTTCCGAGAGGAAGATGCAGTGGTGGATCTGTTGTTGTTGCTGTTGATGTTGTTGTTGCTGGATACGTTTCTCACGCGCAATAAAATGGTTCCGACAAAGTGATTGGATTCAAAATCCACTACCATTGAATTTCCTGGCGCCTCCCTTCCACTATTGATGGGAAGAATGCACCCCGCACAGAAGCCGTCAAAGTGCTGATAGTCAGAAGCGTTATCGTATCGTATACCACGGATTCTGGAAGATGTGTACGGTGTAGGGCGCCACATGATGGGACGTTGAGGCCAAGAAGAGGGTGGGGAGGGGAGTGTTCGATGTGTATCGCTACAAGGGTAGGAATGGGGTTTGTGAAGAGGGGATGTAGTAGTATCGTGCTGCTGCTGTTGCCGAGGAATCTGAGTTTTATCTGCACCATCATTTTCTTCAAGTTGATGCTGGTAGAAGGATAACAAGCGCTTTTCTGTAAACGCTACTTCGGCTTCGTCATAAGCCTGCTCCTTGATTCCAAAAATTGATTGCTCATCTTCAGAAGCGTCTTCGTTCTTCATTAGTACGTCTTGGCTTGTCACACTGCAGCAGCACCTCATGCTTGTTGCAGTACGTACAGTTTACTGGGGTGCACCTTTCATGCGTAAGAGAGACGCGGAATGTAGCGCCTTTCAGGATCACATCATGGTTCACGTGAAACGGATTGCGAAGTTGCTCGGGCGGGAAAAAGTACAAAGTGAGACGCTCGAAGTCACGCGCGCTCTGAGGTCTGACTAAAGTTTTCGCACCTGCGGCAAGTCCAAATTTGAAAATGGATCTTCCCGCGCACATTGAGCATGTTGACAAACTTACAATGATGATGAAAACGTAACACATCATCCTACCCTTAACTACATGATGTACCTTCATGCCCTACACTACCACTGTCAGCATACCCAGTCACCTCCCCCGAAACAAACTCAAGCCCATCCAAGGTCGATACGGAACCGAAGCTTGGTTGAGCGCTGCCTTCTGACAATCGTTGCTGCTGCTTGCGAAACGGATTCCTGAGATTGCGCATACTGCCTGCAGCGGCGCTGCTATCTTCGCTTCTGGCAAGGCTGTCCATGAGTGACATACTCACGTCATTTCCCCTCTTTGGAGAAGACTCGCTTCGAGTGCTTCGGCCGACGGGGGATGCCTTGTTCGTGAGTCGCTCCCGAGCCCAGGAAGGCCACTCGCTCGGATCGATATTGGGGGACGGCGGAAGGGGACTGATCATTTCTTGTCGAGCTGGCTTAATCTTTCGAGGGAGCGGTGGAGATAAAAAGGACGGCTCTTCTGAAATTTGTGGAAGAGGTTGTGGCTGGTTCGATCCCCAAGTCGATTGAGATTCGCCGCCGGGTGAAAACAGTCCGCGGCCATTCGACTGATCGTCGTCGGAGGATGCCACGTACGCAGTAAAGAAGGGATCTCGAAGTAAGTCTTCCGCTGGCGGTCTTTTGGTTGGATCTCGACAAAAGCACTTCTCGAGAAGCGGTAGAAAGTGCGCCGTGTCGTGCCGCTGAGTAGGCCAGTCATGCGGCGGAAGTCCCTCCGTATTGCATAGGTGACGAAAGAGTGACATGGGGTTGGTCAATTTCAATCCCTTCCATGGTGGATGCCCGGTTCCCATTTGAAACGCGACACATCCCACGCTCCACACATCGGCCTTGCTCCCGTACTTCTCTTCAAACACTTCTGGGGCCATGAAATACGGTGTCCCGCGCATTGTTTGCTTTTCCATCATATCGTTCTGAAAATGAGCAAGTTTTCGACTCGATCCAAAGTCCGCGAGTTTGACGATTCCTTCGTCGCTGACGAGCACGTTTCCGCCCTTAATATCACGATGCAAAATCTTATTCTCGTGGAGGTACGCCAAGCCTCTCACAATCTGGGCGAGATAGTTTCTAACCACCGTCATGGAAAAGGCCCCAAAGTTGTGTAACAGCGAAGTCACGCTGCCGCCGGGAACCCACTCTTGAAATATATGAAGATGAGTTCCGTCCATTTCCGCTCCATCATACCTCACAATGTTCACATGGCTCAGCGTCTTGAGTAAATCTACTTCTCGGCGAATGTCCTTCAGAACGATGGGTGATAGTTCAACGCTCTTCACTGCCATAAGTGCTCCAGTCTTGTTGTTCATTCCGACGCGGACGATACCAAACGAGCCCACTCCAATCTTGGCACCGACACTCCAAGTCCCTCTTTTGATCTTTCCTTCGCTCCTAATGCGCCGAGCCTTGGGACGGGTGTTTCTTGTGGATGAGAAAGTTTGTGCAACTGGCCTTGCCTTGCTGGCATCTGAAATCTCTGCAATGTTCACTGGTGGGCTGCCGGCGGAAACGACAGAAGCGGCGCGACGTTCTGTCATTTGTGCATCCGAAGACTCTTCGGTCTCTAGATCCTGACTGTGTTTGCCAATAACGGTATTGTAGCCTTCGGTTAAGGCTGGCTGTTTGGCAAAGCCCTCATTTTTGACCTTCTCTTCTGTCTCTTGCGTCGAAGTTTCCTGCTCCTGGATGACCAATGGAGAGTCGAGCAATGCCGCCGGATCGGACCATACCGTACTTGTGTCACCACCTAGAGAAGTTAATATTTCTCGAGCTATCAGAGCCTTCTCACCGTCATCTCGATGGGCTGTTTGATGCTCACAACTATGATGTGGCGACGATTCAGGCTGCTCTTGTGGCTCTTCATCGAAGGCGCCCTCGTTCTCCGAGTCCATACCAACTGAGGAGTCAGGTACATCGCTTGTGATGCTGTCAGCGTTCTCTCCAATATCTGTTGGATCGCACGCAGTTGAATATTCCTTGAGAGCCTCGACTTCTGGGGTATCCTTCTCGTCCTCGTCTTCCACAATTTCTGCAACGATGCAGTCGTCATCGTCGTCGTTGTCAAGATTCGTATCCTCGAGAAGTTCCGCCACCACGTCCACTTGGGAGCCCACAGAGTCAGATTGTATTTGGTGTTTTGGCTTTCTAGCGACTGTCTTTGCTTTGGCTCGCGGTTTTGTCACTTCCTCGTCTTCATCAAAATCGAGATCGTCGTCGTCATCAGTGTCTGTGCCGCTGTCGTCTGGAACATATTCGTCATCGAGTGACTCTATACGACGCCCTCGCTTTGAAGCACCAATCTTGACGCTAGTTTCATCCTCGTCATCTTCGTCCTCCTCGGTAATGTTCATGGCATCATCAACCTCGACGTATTCTTCGGCCTCGCTGTCACTCATCTCACTATCATCGCCGATGCTCTCTTCCTCTGCATCACTCTCTTCTTCGCTAATTTCCTCCTCACTGATCAAACTTTCCTCGTCACTACTGTCATCACTAAAGCTCTCTTCGTTGTCTGCCCCACAGGACGACGAAGAGTCCTCGTCATTGTCACTCTCTGCATCACGATGACGAGAGAACAGCGACTTGGCAGGTCGCAGCGCGTTTTCGTCATTTGGAGTGGCCGGTAGCAAGCTCATGGACAAGTCACTCATGACGGAGTGTTCCTCACTAGGACTGAGTAAACGGCTGCGGCTCATTGGCGGTGAAGATCCAGCAATGGTCGAAACCAAGACGGTAGCGGGAAGAGCCTCCTGCGACGGTGGAGGAGACGCTTCGTCGCCCCCATCGTTGCTGACGGGTGACTTGTAGAAGTGATCGCCATTATGTACTGCTTGATCTGTAGGCGTTTGCGGTGTCGATGGAAGCTTCTGTTTCAATCCGGCTTCTTGACTCTTCTTGCCCCTACTGCTGGAGGTGGTGCCTCGGCGACCGGCAGCAGTGCGTCGAGGATTGGCGTCGAGTGCCGCCAGAACGCCCCCGAGACTGCTGCTGTTGCGACGCGACTTGTGGGTGCGTGTTGTGGGCATGCTATAGTAGACTGGTAGCTGCAAAGAGTCGTCGGAGTGAACCAGAGCGCTCAGCACAATTTATCAAGCAACCTCAAACTCTGATGCTCTCGCCATTTTTTTACACTTTCTCAAAAAGTGGTCGTTTGCGTCTCCTCAAACGCACTTGACGTAGATCCCAGTATCGATTCTACAGGACAAGTAGTTCATCTTGTCAACGGAAAAGCTAATTATGGATATCACGTATTCGTGTATTAATAAACATTTTCTGCTTCAACCACGACTGGGACTCCGGGTGACACCCATCCAAGATTGCGCTCCGTGGGTGGCGCCGGCTTTTTCCCGCCATCGGCCATCACGGTGTATGATACCGAACTCTCTCATTCATGTTTTCTGTTGCAGTAGCGAAGAATACCAAGAACACCATGAAGCGAAGCTCTCCCTTTTCGCCCATCCCCATGCCTCCCCTCGTCTATCTCTTGCCTCCTCCCACGCATGAGAACTGTCTGGACATGGATCTCGGCTCGGATCTCTCGACTGCTGTTGGGAAGCGGATACTTCATCAACACTGTCAGCACTACCAGTCTATTGGGCAATGGGTCCATCTTACGCATTCCTGCAGAGACTGGGCGCGGAGCATGGGACTGCCGACGGCAAGCAAAGAGCGTTGGTGGGACTTTTGTAATGATGTCCAAGACTATCTAAGTCGCTTGGAAAGTCGCATTACCTTTCTTGTCGAACTCTTGCGAGGGCGGGGTGTTCTGAACACCGGAGCGGCGAAATCGACGACAACAGAAACTCGCAACGCCAGCAAGCCAGACTTGCCAAAAAGCACCACCTACCCATGAGACTTTGCAACATGCTTCTTGTGTACATATAACACTACGTTTCTTGCCATGAGCGAAACAACTCACAAGGTGTTGATGAGCTGTCAAGGCAAAATTTGATCCAGTCATGGTTCGTTCCCGCCTCGACAACTCTCATCTTGTCTACATCGAATTCATTCTCCTTTCGTCCGACTGGACGAACTCTTACTATTTATACTTTTATAACATCTTCTATAAACTGCACATAGAGAAGCAACACCTTCTAGAGAGCTTGAACTAAGATTAATACTTGCTCCGACTCGTAGTTGGATCGCGATACTACGACTGTTCGCAATAGCAGTGGCGTCCACTTATTTTCTTCCTCTATTGATCAAACACGTTGAGCCCCTTCTGAAATCGGTACGTATCCCTCTCGGCCTCATTAGCTGCTGCGCGCCACTCTTCCTTGAAATTGGCCCGTGGAGGTGGAAGTGGTTTGTCTTGCAGGAGTGCTGCAATATCATCGGTAATGTCATAAGGCATGTACTTGCGAGGATACCGGCGCAACGGTCGGCCCGTTTGACCATCAATCAAAAACTTTTCAAAGTTCCCCTGCAGCACGGAGATGTGTGTGTGAGCGAGATGATTGTACGTGCACTAGAAAGCAACCCCATGACTTTCGTCGTCACCCTTCCGCTCACCTGAATCTTGCCAAGTCCTGCAGGAGTTCGGCAGCTGCCTTCCAGCCATCTCCAGAAAGGGTGAGCACCTGTACCTAGGAGATTGACCTTGTCGGTCACCACGGTTGCCGGATTGATACCATACCCGTACTCGCTGGCAAGCTTCAGTCGAATCAAGGCTGACGTATCGGGCTCGTAGTAGCCCTGGTCCGTGGGGGATACCACTACGGCGAACTCGCCGGACCGACCGTATCTAAAATAGAACGATAAGAAGAAGAACAACGGCATAAGCGTGTGAGGAGACGATGAGAGACAGTACCAGATTGCACAGATCTCGCGATGGACACATACTTGGCAGCCAGTGTAATCAGTTCTGGGATATTTTTCCTTGCAATCGGATCATCCTGTTTGATATTGACCACGAGAATCGCCTTGAGAGTACTTGTTGTTGTGGTTCCGTCTTCACCCTCGTCACGACGGACAATTTCCGAAAAGGGAGTCTGTTTTCCAGCCATGGGTAAGG
>OLMU01003672.1:0-13214 GCA_900291995.1 Licmophora abbreviata | reverse complement strand
TCTCCCCGTGCCGTTCGTACAATTTCCGGAGCCACAAATTCCATGGTTCCCACAATGGAAGAACGTCTGTGATGTTGTTGATGATTGTACTTGCAACTCATTCCAAAGTCACAAAGCTTGACGGTACCATTGGTTGTGACTAGAACGTTTTCAGGTTTAATGTCGCGATGAGCAATGCAATGCAACTGGAGGTAGGCCAAAGCGTGTGCCACCTGACGAACAATGTGAGCGGCAGAGACGCCAGTGTTGTGCAACAGGTAGTTGCGAAGATCTCCGGAAGGAGCGTATTCCATCACGAGCGTTAGGTTGGTTTGTTCTTGGTGGGTACTAGTGATATCCTGAGGAGGAAGACGAGCGTAGTAGTAACCAAGGAGTTGAACAATGTTCTCGTGGTGGAGGCTGTGTGTGATTATTGGGAGGAGAAAGAGGCTAGAGATGAGATGCACACGGGATGAGCGCGCGAAACCGCGCGATGCGACGAAGCTTCCATCTCGTCTCCACATTCTTCATGTTAGGATTGATTCAGTACGGTTCCAATCTACCTGTATCCAATACGCACATACCTCTTGTGAATCTCCAGCTCGTTGGTGTGTATGTTGTTGTTGCAGTCGTTGTTATGAAGTCGTTTGAGTGCCACCATGCGAGTTTTGTTGCGACGTGTGGTGTCGCGTGCACAAAAGACGACACCAAACTTTCCACGAGCCACAGCTTGGATGTCGTCAAAGTCATCGTCCGTCATCCAATGATGAGTGTTGCTCGTCTTGTCGATAGTAGGGGAAGTCTTGGAAACATCAGTGATGGCATGCAGGAGGATGGATTCCGAAAGTCCGTCGCTGATGCCGACACACTGTCGTTCTTGCTGTTGTTGTTGTTGTCGTTTGCGCTTCTTCTTCTTCTTCTCACGACGACGACGCCGTTCTGCTCGAAGACGACGAATGCGCAGAGGTGTGGCACTACTGCTGTTGCGTGCTGTGATTTCAGTCATGAGGATGACACTGGACCTTATATGATATGATACACTGTGTGTCTTGCGCCCAAGCGTGATACCAAAAAGGGCGGGAAAGTCGGCTCCTTCGTAGGTTCAGTACTGGGAAGCAATGTGCTACACAAGATCTGGTATAGAAGCATCGTAGCGTCCCAACAAACCGTCTGTGTGTCTGTCGTCGGAAAGTAGCCGGAACAAACTCACGACGCGCCTAGCCTCCTCCATCCTTGTTGTTGTTGTTGTTGTTCGTACTACGAGTAGTAGGAGTATGAATATAAGCTTGCCAGGTCCAGTCTCCATCGACTGGATCTCCATCATCAATGATCCCCAATTCCGTCCCCACCTGGATCCACTCGTCCTTGTTGTTGTTGTTGTTTAAAAGTACTACACTTCCTTCTTCCAAACTTTCCACAATCATGCGTGCATTCGCATCGCCGTCGCGGTTCTCTTTCATCAAAAAGTCTTGCGAACATTCCATTACAAAGACAGGATCGTACTCTTGTACGAGGTCGGAGGATGCAATGTGCCACTCGACTATGCGTCCAGAAGTGTGCGTCGGTGACAATTGAGGCATCAACATGCGTTTGGAAAATTGCAAGGCGGCAGTGCGGAAGAACATTTTTTCTGTTGACACAAAATACCAAGTAGTATTGCAGAGAATGGAAACTAACAATTGAGACAAAACGAATGAATGAACTGCGGTCAACGAAACTATGTACTTCTCTGCAGCATGATCGTCGTCGTGAAGCCGTCACTGCCACATCCCTTATGACGCGAATATGCCGGGTGTAGGACGGACGCTGAAATAGTCGAATGAATCGAATCAGTCTCGAGGCTCCAGATTAAGTCTAACGAGTCGACATTCGAACATCTCCATCACGCCTCGGAGTGTCCAGCTAAATCTGTCGCACGAGTCGTCGAAGTAATTCACCAATCAAAATTCCAGAGTAGAAATGACCGGTGTCATCGGTCTTTTCTGTTCTCATCGCTCTCCTCACTTTTTCGGAAAGTTAGTGCAATCATCATCGATCGTATAGCTAAACGCCCCAAGATGATTATAATACTACTTCAAAATTGATGACATTGCGGCAATAAAATGTCCGCATCCCTCTTCTTCTGCTTCACCCTCGGCCTCGCCGCCTGGACGACGGTGGACGCCACGAGCATCAAGATGGACTTTTTGCCCTTCGCCGACGTCCGTACCGACCCTATCGTCAACCCGACGACGCTCTCGGACCATGTCCATACCTTCTATGGAGCTACTGCTGCTCGTCCAGAGACGAAATATCAAGATCTCTTGGATGCCTATGGTGGGAGTGGGAATGTAGAGGAGAACCAGAGTCTCTACTGGCATCCCACGATCTATCGTGTGGACAATCAAGGCAGACACCACTTGGTAGACATGTACATGGGGAGTGCATACTACATCTTCCGAACGGGCGAAACGGAAGCCTTCCCCCCTGGCTTCAAGATGATCACCTACGGCAGAGAGGGCGGTCTACTACCACAAGAACCACAGGACGAGCTCGAGCTCTCCATCTTCTTTCCCGATTGCTGGAACGGTGCATTGGAAGATGCGGAGCAGAAGCATGTCGAATTTTCAAGCGGCAGTGTGGAGGAGATAGGAAATTGTCCTCCGTCGCATCCCCGTCGCATCCCACTGATTGAATTCTTTGTCCGAGTCTCTCCCTACCTTGGAGGTACTCATATCTTCGCAGACGGCTCTACAAGACTGCACGCGGACTACATTAATGGATGGGATCAGGCGTTCCTACAAGGCGTCTTGGACGGTTGTCAGAATGAGAGCTTCGCCAGCTTCCCCAACTTTGTAAGTACTGGAATCATACTACCGACAGTAGAAGTAGTGCGATCTATACTAGCTACTTGCAGTGATGAGCGACACATCAGGTTGATTGTATTTGCTCATGACTTTTTTCCTTCTCTTGTTTCTTTTGTTCGCTCTTTCATTAAAAATGCAGTGGTGTGAAGACTTTCTCACCTTCAAGGACACTCCCAAGGTATCAAGCGCCTGTGGTACGCTCGACAGCAACCTTCGCAAGATCCAAGCCTTTCAACCACCGCCCCTCGATACGAGTACTATCACTACGGAACCGATCGATAATGTCAGAGTTCTTTCCCGAGATTCCACCACGGGAACGCTCATCGCGGCTGTTCCAGGTCCGGTCGCTACTCTCCCACCCGTCCCCTACCCTCCAGTCATTCCCATTACGTGTAACGGAAATGAGGATGGGGGTGACGACGGTGGCGGCGGGGTGGTGGTGACTGCTCGGAAGATGAGTCCAACACATTTGAGTGGAGAGACAGAGACAGGGATTGTGCATGGCTCACCAAGTTGCTAAGTCAAGGCAAGGACGTGAATGTAGAACGCATCTGCGATAGGTCAGATGCCTTTGACGAATGTCCGGTCACGTGCGGATCCTGCGAAGACGACGAGACAGATGACTGCGCAGAAGATCCGTCGAACCCGTTTGAATGGAGAAATAAGGACAGGAACTGTGCCTGGCTCACCAAGTTGCTGAGTCGAGGCAAGACTGCGAATGTGGCGAGAATCTGCGACAGGTCGGACGCGATTGAAGAATGCCCGGTCACATGTGGCTCCTGTGACTAGAGTCTACATGGCTGGATGGCATGGACCGACAACAATGAGCCTTGAGAGAGACTCAATTTTCCAACGATCGGTGTCGCCGTCGCTGTTGCCGGGATCCCTGCTGGAGGAACTTGCTGGGTAGGTTGTTTTGCTCGTAAGATGCAGCGTTACTGCTTTAAGTAGCTCCTTTGTTTTGTATTTCTGTACTTGCAGTGTTAGGTTGTAGTCTATCATGGTGATGTTCGTCGTGACTTTGCGTAAACTATTGTTGGTCGAATGAGTCCAAGATTGGCCGAAACATCTTCTCAAACGAACCGAAAGGAACACTTTCTTATCAACATAGCAAGAAAGAGAAAGGAAATCAGTCTCTTACTGTATCAAGAAAGCAACGAAATATCTTCAGCCTCATGGGAGGATCCAATAGCAAGCCGCCGCCGAAGGAAGTTGTTTCGTTCGGAGAGCGGATCCGGGGAAACATAGAGCATGAAGTAGCCAAACGCGCCATGCTACAGCGAGAAGTCCAAATGGCGGTCAACATTGCCAAGGCACGAGACAGCTTGCAGATCTTTGGAAGCGTCTGGGTGACTCTTGTCTCTGGGGCTACTGCAGCACGGTTAGCGGGGAAGGCTGTTTCTCCTCTGGTTGCCGTACCGGCGCTCGTCGGGGCGATTGCTTTGGGGAACCTTGCCGATATGGCATATGGCAACAAGCTGGCGCGAGTAACCAAGGAGGCGGAGTACATTCTGGAATATGAGCGAGCGCGATTTGTACCCATGAAACAAGCCCCATTTGCCAAGTTTTACACCGAACAAGAAAAAGCGGCATTCAAGGATCCTTCAACGGCCGTAGGTGATCTTTTTCCCAGTAGTGTAGTGGCGCGATCCTTTGCGCCATCCACAAAGTCCGAGTAGACGTAACTTGCGTTTCGAAAGCATAATGCACGTGATCTACACTGATTACAAGTCTACTGCGAAGTACACAAGTTTCACAATCACGACCACAACCAAAACATAAACATAAACGCCCACTGGCCTGCCGTATCCATCAGTAGACCTGCTGCTAGTACACAGCGCCCACTACTCGGCAAGATCCGGCAGATCATGAGGCAGCTGTAACTTGCCCTTCTCCAACAGAAAGCACAGGATATCCTGCTCCGAAATGACACCGACCGGTTCCACGTACGTATTCGTGACAAACACACGATGATATCCAGTCTTGGCCAGCAAACTCATCACATGTCCCACGGTCGTCGATTCGCGCACATTGCACGCCGGGTACTTTGCCTTTTTCCCATTCTCGACAGAGTCCTCCTGCCTCACAGAAGCCAAGTAGGATAGAATGTCCATGTCCATGGCATTGCATCCCTTGTACAAGGCCACCAGCTTGATGTCTCGGGCACTGGTGTTTCCCAGCAAGCCGCCGTCTTCGTCGACTACCGCTATGCCGTACAGTTTCTTGGACAAAATGAGTTCAAAGGCTTCCTTGGCCGATGCATCGTCTCGAATGGAAACGACCTCTTTGCGATAGTCCAACCCGGCTTGGTCCAATGTCCCAGTGACGTTCGGCAATTTTGAAGCAAGAAATTTGATGAGAGTCGATCTCGAGACCATGTCGGAACAGCGTTCGCCGGATGGTTTACTACAAATCAGTACACGCCGACAATCGAACTTGGAGAGGAGTTGACACAACGCTTCGAGGGAGTCGTCCGGGCCGATGGTGTAGACTGGACGCCTGGCCGCAAGAGACTTGAGCGAATTCTCGTGGTCTGATGAAAGAGTCAATTCCTGCAACGTCTTGGAAAGAAGCTCATCAAAGTCGTCGTCGTCGTCGGAAGCTACACTTTCCTCGACTCGACTGCCGTTACTGTTGTTGTTGTTGTCTTGTACTTGAATGATCGCACGAAGAATGTCTCTCATATCAAAGAATCCTATGTATTTCTTGTCCACATCATCCCACACGGGAAGTGCCAGCAAGCTGTTGTTCCAGAGAAGATTGGCTGCTTCGAGCATCGTGGCACTGGCGTCGACTTGGACCACATTCGCCAGGTTTGGCAAGACGGCTGCGACCGTTTGATTTTTGACGGCGTTGTCAAATAGCTTTGAGGCTGTCAGGCTGCCATCGGATTCGTTCATGAGCGGGTGATGGAATCAAGTTTGTATGATAAGAATGATTATTATAACTGTCCGCTCTCTGTTGCAGTCTAGGATTGTTTTTGTTTTGTGACAAAGAGGTGACAGGTAGATTCGATTCAAGATGGGGTTCGCGTTGTCTGCCGTTCTCTTTGACATCACTCTCGATCCATTCCGAAGATCTTTCGGAGGTTGACGCCGCTTTTTCGGAATTCAATTCGAGCTCCGCAAGAAAGAGCTCATGTTTGTGTCTCACTTTTTCACTTGACGTCATCGGGATCATTAATTGGGACGTCCCGAGCATTCCGATGTACATAAGCATTTCCGTCTGTTTGGTGTCAGAAACACTTATGGAAGACTCGCTCTCACTTATGGTTTGTACGAGTACGTACGCTGAAAAAAGTCCACGTGAGTGGGATTTCCTTCTCAAACTTCAGAGAACCCCGTTGGTTCTACGCCATGTCCGTATGGCTCAACACGTCATCTTGCTCTCACGTTGACAGCACAGTAGAAAGGAAACACGGTGGCCGAACAGCGCGATCTGATTGGTGGAAGCTCAGGAAAATCAGCTGAGAAAGACACTCGAAGCGACACTCACAAAGCCCATTTTCAAGGCGACGGCCGCTTGAAGATTGAACCATGTCGTCTTCGTCGATAGCAGCCATGTCGTCTTCCATAGGAGGCCTGTCTCACCTCATGGAGGCTGCGACAGCCCTGTCGAAGCTCGGAGAGACGCCGGTCGCTATTTCGCCCTCCGCGAGCGCCTCTATACAGCAAGAAGCGGAACGGTCCTTGATTTCGGACGACGATGAGGCCACTTCTTCTTCTTCTTCCGCCGGCAAGAACTCCAAGAAGGCCATCTTTCCACAACGCCTCATGAGCATCCTCTCCGACGACACGCTGAGTGATGTCGTGTCCTGGCTACCGCACGGTCGTTCTTTTGTCATTCTCCGTCCGGACGTTTTTTCCGAACAGGTTCTGCCCAAGTACATGCCCTCAGACTCGTCTCGTGGCAGCTCCACCAAGTATCCCTCCTTTACAAGAAAGTTAAATCGTTGGGGCTTTCGTCAAGCCACACGAGGACCTGATACAGGAGCCTTTCATCACCCTCTCTTTCGTCAAGGGCAACCTGAGCTCTGTCTCGACATGGTCTGCCAAAAGTCCAGGAAGAACAAGGCCCCCAAAATCAAAAAGCAACCGTCCTCTCCCAAGCAACTTCCCCTCAAGAAGCGCAGGATGGAACATGCAGCGGAAGTCTCCGACTCGGCTGGAAATTCCTCCGACGACTCCAGCATGGCCACCCAACAGCAAAGCGCCGGAACTTCCACACCCACCAAACCAACTGACGCCGTCTCTATTGGCTCGGCCGACAGTCGCTCCGAGTCTCCCATGACCCCAAACGCACTGCTCGTTAGTCAACTCCAGCACGTAGCGGCGACAGCATCTCCTGCTCTTCAGCTATCGTCTCTGCTTGGCGCCACATTCGGCGCCGTCACTCCCTTGGTACCTCTGCTACCGACCGATCCAGCCTTGATTCAGGCTGCGCTCAAGGAGCAGCAAGAAATGGAACGTATGCGAGTGGCCAAGATGATGCTCTTGGATGCATTTCTAAAAGCATCAACGCATCAACAACAGCGATAAAGGAGACACACATTGTGTGTACATCATATGTACAACAGAGACTGGATAGAAGTCTCGATTGCGTTCTCTCCTTGCTCAGCTTTTAGCAAGGAGACTGATTCTCATAACGTTTTTCTACTTTTTAAGTAGCTATCTTCTTATTGCGTAGATTTTCTAGTTTGCCCTAGTTCCCACTATACTTCTTTTAGGGGTTTCTGGCACTCTTTCGTCCCCCTCTTGGCACCTCAATGGCTTTTGCATTTTTCATCGGCTTCGCGGGTCGAACAAGGCATCTGGAGATCTGAGATCTCGAGGATGAGAATCCTGACACTCGGACAATATAATATGTAGCGATATTTATACATATATAAAATATTTACATATCGCATCCACCTTGAACTTCAAGTTGTACGGCCACGTCAACTTTGTGCTCGGCAAGCGGACGAATCGACAAGCATGGTTTCCGTGTCAAGTGCGATTTCGACCGTGAACTGTTGGCTGTCCAGCAATTTCGAAACAGCTCGCAATTTAGTTGAATTTTGTGTCCAATGCACTACAGTTGTTGTTATTGTTGTTGTTGCTGCTGCTGGAGATTGTCTCGGAGCAACATACATCGTCACGATGTCGTCGGAACAAGCGAACGAGGGTAAGGGGACGGTTTGGTGAATAGAGGGTGTCTTTTGGAAGAAACTCACGTGTTTTACGCTTCTCTGCTGTTGTATGTACCCTTGCGTATCTTGTACTTTAGCAGCCGCTACCACTACTTCTGGTGGTACTAGTGCCGAAAGTCACAGTGCTTCTTGCACACGCGCCGAACTTACAGAGCTGGTGCGAGCCATTCGCTTTTCTAAGCCAAACGCCAGCGCCAAAGAAGTTCATGCCGAGATTACCGAAACGCTGAGTCAACACTCGAATTTTGAGTTTCTCGCGTCCGTTCCCCTGAACGATGTCAAGAAGGTATGGAAAAAAGCCAATCAGCGGACTTCCACGAATTCGAATGGCAGCAGTAGTTGCAGCGCCGAGACGGCGGCTGTGGCCGAGCTGGTGCAGCGAAATAGCGCGCGAAACAGTGATGGCACGGTATCCATGTTTACAGTAGGGGATGGCTCGGTGAGATCGCTGGCACGTGAGTATTCGCAGGCGGCTGCCGCCAGGCAGGTCGAGCAAGCAGCGCTTCCAGACAACCATCAAGACGAACAGAGCTCCTCCATCAGCAGCACAGCCAACAACAAAAATTTTGTTCATGCGTTTCTCGATGTTCCCGCGGATCGGAGTGGATCCCTACCCTATCAAGCAATTTTGCGCTTTCAAGAGTACGGCACCCTAGAAAATGACAACTCCATTGTCAAGATTCAGATTGCGGCGGCTCCTGATAGCACCGTCAAGTTTCCCATGCTGCTGTACAATGCGGATCGGTCTGTCAAGACGTTCATTCATCCTGACCCAGGGGATGATGGATATGAGCGTATTCAACGGTGCATTGGACAGGAGGGTACGCGTGGCGTGTTGGGCAGCATGGGTGGAACGAAGGCGTACTTTTACAGTGTTGTTACCAAACAGAAGGAGGGTCCCGATGTCATTAGCGTTGACGTGTCCAAGCTGGCTCCCGGGCAAAGGTGGTAAAAGTAGACGAATCAACAAAGACAACCAAGCATCACCAGTATAAGATTCGACATTATTATTGTTCGCTCTAGAGACACGTCTATCTCACACGACTGCCATTCTCCAGTGCCGCGTCTGTCGCTGCCTGTGTAGCGCTAATCCGCCGGTTGTTGGAGCCAAGAGATCTCACGTGTGCTTTCACACAGTCCACGAATCCCTCGTCGTGGCATTTATCAAGACTCTTCTGTAGCTCGTACGTCACCTGGTCGTCCATATCGTCTGGCAGATCGGGCCCCAGATCGGCAAATTGGTTCGGCTGCGGTCTAGCCGTCTGTATCGGCTGCGATGTACTTTGCCCTGAGTATGAGCTGTGCGGTAGCTGCGAAGAGGAATCGAGATGAGTCAATGATGACGGCGGTAGAAACAGACCTTCCTGAGGCCTACAGCATGGAACGCCGTATCCGCCCTCCAGGATGCTAATCACGCGCCCGCCGCAAAGCTTGTGGGCCATGTCGCAGGCGACATTGGTAATGTGTCCATAGTCTTCGGCAGAGAGGGCGCCCAGTCGCAGTGGATCATAGGCATGCCCATCGAAACCTGCAGAAAGAACAATCAGATCCGGGGAAAAGTCTTCCACGGCTGGGGCCACTTTTGAAACCAATGCATTTCCGACAGCAACAGCAGTGAATCTTCCTCCAAGAGGAATATTCAGGACTCCCCTGTGGGGTGATGTATCTCCGCACCGTCCGGGAAAGATCCCTCGGGCTGTTGAACCGACGCTTGATCGATATCCAACTTCTGAGTCTCTTCCGTCTCATAGCCATTGTACTGGGGACCTCCAGCATGAAGCGACACGTACAGGAATCGAGGGTCTTCGGTCGAGCACAAGACATCCTGAGTGCCGTTGCCGTGATGCACATCAAAGTCAATTACACACACACGTCGAAGACCCATCCCGCCCTCCGACACAGGTGTTGCAGCATACAAGGCAGCACATGCTGCGGGATTTAGGATGCAGAATCCATTGGAGGTGGCTTTCATCGGGTGCATGCTTCGTCCAGCATGGTGTCCCGGTGGGCGTGTAGCACAAAAGACATTAACGCATTGTCCCCCAACGATCATGTCGACGCCTTTGACAGCTGCTGCTACACCTGCAAGTGCAGCGGTGAACGATCCACGAGCACCAGCTAGTAAAGCAACGGAGGGTTAGAGAAACGTTGAGGAGGCCTGGTCGTTCGATGCGTTTAGAAAACTCACTCGTATCGCCCTCACTATTCTCAGTAAGCGGCTCGCCGATTGCTTCCGGTGGAAGTGATGAACATCTGAGTTTGATCCGTTCAATATACGGAATGCTATGTGCCTTCGGGATGATGCGTTTCGCTGCCTCCATGTAGCTGTCCTTGACTCTTGGTAAGATGTGAAGCGCACCATCGGATAGTTCTGCCTTTGCCAAACGACTGGCTTTGAGAGCCGCAGGGAGACGAACAGGGCGTTCATAGGCGCCACTTGACGTGATGTGTTCATTGCATCGAGAGTCTGAAATTACGACAGTTGCGCCATTCCCAAAACCGGCCCATGAAAACTGGCAGGATGCTTCCCTGTATAGTCGCTCACATGTTTCTCTCCATTCTTGTGTAAGGGCCGATCTATCAATCTGGGTCCCGTCCGGTAGAGAGCCGATGATATCTTCTCCATGACCCTATTTAAACAGAAGAGCAGATACATTAGAAAGCGTTGTACTCAAACAAGTCAGCGTCACCCAGAACTTACCTTGACAAGAAGGCAATCGCGCAAAAAAGTAGAAATCTTCGTCCATTCAACTGGCGACGGAGCAACATCGGCGACATCTTCATTCCATAGCTGCGAGACCAAGCCCTCAAGCTTGCTCGAGAGCTGCGTAATAGGAAAACAGCTCTTCAGCCGATGAAGTTCGTGTTTTAAATACACGCTAGTGATATTGTCCACTGTGACGTGACGGGAGGCTGGGGCACGCTTCACAACTTTGTGTTTTGAAGAAATCGAGAAAGGGTCAGAAAATAAGGTCTCGGCTTTCCTCTTGGCGCCGAATTTGTTTGATGCTCCATCCATGGGCAATGGTTGATCCCCTGGTGTCTGCCCCCAACAGCTCGGAGGTTCCATCCCTTTCAAAATGCAGGCGATGTCCACGGCGGGTTCGACTGCCGCTCGCCCCTGCTGCTCCGTTCCTGGAGCTCGCAGATTTGATAAAATGTACCCAAAGGGCAGATGCAAGACAGAAGGAGGAAATTCTGCTGTCAGAATAGACAACGGATGAGTGTCAAAAAGAGGAGCGCTGGCTGTATAGGAATGAGTCTTCAATTCTTTTTTCGCGTACATCTTCAATCCCATTGCCAGACGATGACTGTCTAGGAAACGTGGGAACGTGCTTTTTGGTAGTCCAGTGAACCGAAAGGTGTTACGAAGCCGATCAATATGCAATCCCTGCTCGTAATTTTCCGGGTACGGTTGGATCGTTTCCTCGGAAATTTCCACCAGTTCCTCCGAGAAGATATTTTCACCTTGCGCTTCATGGCTCCATGCTTGGCCACGGTCATCAGCATTCCAATACGGGGCCAGAAACATGACATGGATTTTGTGCTTGGCGGAACTACGCTTCCCGAGCTCTCGTATTTCGGACACATGCTCGATGCGGGCGGGCCAGAGTACTCCATGTCGTGCATTTCTGGCATTCGTCTGTGCTAACACGATGCCGTGCTCGATGCCTTCCACTGTGAACTTCGACGTATCAACGTATCGAGAACTTTCCCGTCGCTCACGGGGCGCATTGCCAGTGCCATGCTTCCTTTTCCACCTGCGAAGCCCTCGGTCTAGCTCGTCGGCCTCAATGTCAAAGGACTCCCCGTCCTCTGGATACAGGGCTTTCCAAAGGTCGCCCATATCGGGGTCGCGTACAAAGGCGATCACAATAGCTTCATAATTGTCCCAAATGATTTTTGATCCAATGCGGTGGGGTCCGCCTGAGGCACCTTCCGGTTTTGCCGATTTTTGTGTTATCCAGCCGTCTTCGCGCAATACATCAGGATCGTACGAAATTCGTTGGATAAGCTCCTTGACGTTTCCTCTCGGTATCTTTCTATTTGCTAAATATGCCGCACGGATGAGACGCTTGGCTGAGGGTGGCGTCTCCTGCATGTTGTGGATGTGCGCCAAAAATTTGTTGAGCATCAGGTGATTGAAGGCACTGGTCGGGGCCCAGTCGATAAGGGATTTGTGGAGATCCCCCCATGATATCGGCGACTCTGGATTCGGGATTCGCTCAAACGCAAGGTCAAGATTACCACCCCAGTCAGTTCGCCATCCTTCCTCCTCGTTGTCAATGTTCAATTGAAGCGCCTTCTCGAGCTCGCGAACGTCATGGCCAGATAGTTGTGGGAAACCCATGTTGGCATCGTCGACCAGTTCTTCCAGTTTAACATACTTGGTCACGATTTCCGCCGGTTCGTCGTCTTCATCTGTCGATGGTTCGGGCGACTGGGGTGCGTGCTTTTTTGTCAGAGCAGCTGCATCAAACGTCACGTGGCCAGTCGCCTCCTTGCTGTCTCGAAGGTCCACTGCACCTGGCATTGCTTCATCTTTCTTGGCATTTCGAATCGCCTCTGACATTGGTTTTATGCTGAACACTTGATTATGACGAGCAGAAATTGTGGATCCAGAATCGGTCGAACCGTCGGCATCCGGTTTCTTGTTCTTCTCGTGTGAGAGACTGCCCTCTGATACGCGTGCCTTCTTGTTGGGAGGCAACGGGCTGCGTGCGAGGCCGTAGTGACTAGGTGGTGACAATTGATCAGAATCGCTCGAAGATTCGAAAACAATTCTACCGTCATTGTTATCAACTGCACCACTCATTGTACTAGCTTTAGAAGCAGTACTAGAAGTCTTTCCAGAATACCTATGATGCCCAATGATGTGCGCACAATAAGCAGTGGACGTTCAAAACTCGCAATTTTTTCTCACTCCTGCGTACCCCGGGTTTCCCCTTCCACAGACAGCCTCTTACCACTCTAATTTTAGTATTTTTATCCACAAGAGGTTCGGAAACGCTTCAACAACGACGATGAGCTTCACCAAACAGCCACCAAAGTCGCGGCCAATGAACTGTGCTGCTCTCTCTCCTATGACCTTGCTTCACAATTATTTAGTACTCCAGTCATGTAGAACGCTACGTGAGACCTATCAGCACCGCTATGATGCACCGGCGCGCCATTAGCAGAGGCGAGAAAAAATTTAAAAA
>OLMU01003664.1:0-11666 GCA_900291995.1 Licmophora abbreviata | reverse complement strand
GCGGGTCTCCGACGAGTCGAGGTTTTAGTCAACCACCATCTGACTCACCGACTGTGCTGACTACCCGTAGCCCGAGTAAAGCACCAATCGTCATCCCGAATGTTCCAGACACGCCCACCTCGCAACCATTTTTAAGTCCAACCTCTGCCCCAAGTGCGACTTTACCGCTGGTAATTGCCAAGGCTTTTAACGCAGATGTGGTTGCTCCAGATGAAAACAGCTCCTTCACAATTACTGTCACAAACAACAGGGATGTAACCGCGAGCGGTGTAGTTATCACAGATTCTGTCGATCCAATCCTCGATGTGCTTGGGGCGACCGTTCCTATGGAAGTTGGCAATTGTGACGACACAGTTGGACAGGAAGTGAGCTGTACAGTGGAAATTCCTAGCGGCTCGAGTGTTGTCATCACTGTAACTTTCACAGTTGACGCCAGTTTCGGTACGGCCGTCTCGTGTACCACCGGTACAGCGTATCAGTTCATCTTTGAAAACGGTGTGATCATCGAAGGTTGCCACGTGAAGGATGGACCCGACAATGTGATTCCCGGCGTTGGCGTTGTCTCATCCACGGGCAAACATGATATCTACTTTCAACCAGTTGGAGCGATGGACAGAACATGCGAAAGCTGCGGGACTAGTAACGGTAGCGTCGGCGGGAGTTCAGGTAGCGGTGGCAGCGGAACGGGCGGCTTCGAGCTGCATATATCTTGTTCCGAGGACTTCTCCAACGGGTGGGGCGACCGGGGACCCACACCAGAAGATAACCCCAATGTGGAAGATCAAGTCTTTCTATGTCAGAAAAGACGGAAACGAAAAAACTTGTGGTGAAAAAGACAGGTATATAGTGCCCAACACAGCATGTGTTTTCGACGACGCTAATTCAACTCCGATCTGCGACGAAACAGAGGTGGAGATAGGAAATCCTCCCGCGCCGACGCCCACAACAGACAATAACACTCCAACCCCACCCCCAGCGGCGTTCTCGACCTTCCCGCCGACGGAAAGTCCATACACAATGGAGAAGGAATTCAACGTTGAGACAGTTACTCCAGGGAGTACCAGCTTCTTTACCATGACCGTCGCCAACAACGGCGATCAAGACTTGATTGGTGCAACCATCACAGACTCCGTTGATCCCATACTTCAAGTCACAGGATCTCTAGTCTCGACGGGCACCGGTAGCTGCGATGGCAGTACAGGACAAGAAGTCAGCTGTACTGTGGATATTCCAAGCGGCGGCCGAGTCGTTGTCACGGTCACCTTCATCGTGGACTCCACCCTCAGTCCTGCCATCTCGTGTGTGACAGGAACTGCGTACCAGTTCGTATTTGAGAATGGCGTCATGATCGATGGATGTCACGAGACAGAATCGGGCGGACGGCGCATGGGAGGAAAAGGCTCGACGGGGGAAGACTCGATGGGCGGCGCGGAAACTATCTTCCCCGGTATCGGCGTGGTCACTTCCGTGAGCAAGAACGAAATCTTCTTCAAACCCGACAACGACGACGGCTTCGAGCTGCACATCTCCTGTTCGGAGGACTTCTCCAACGGGTGGGGCGACCGGGGACCCACACCAGAAGATAATCCCATGTGGAAAATCAAGTCTTTCTATGTCAAAAAGGAAGACAAAGATCCGTGCGGAGACAAGGACAGGTATATTGTACCCAACTGGGCATGTGTTGAGGTCTCTGCAGGTTCCATGCCAATCTGCAGTAACGCGGAGGTAGAAATCGCCGGAGACCCACCCGCGCCGACGCCCACAACGAACAATCTGCCGCCTCTACCGACTCCCACTCCCGGTCCGCTTCTGATCTACAAGGAGTTTAAGCCCAGCGTAATTGATCCATCTAGTACGGATGGTCATTTCAACATTGAAGTGACCAACATCGACACGGTGGACCTCGTGGATGTGGATATTTCCGACTCGGTCGATAAAAGATTGCAATTCCATGGCGCATCCATCACCTCCGGCAGCTGTTTGAAATTCGGACAGGAGATCAGATGTAGAACAGATATTCTCGCCGGACAGACTGTTACCGTTTCTGTGAACTACGTTGTCGATACGGCTGCCATGTCCGTCAGGGAAGGGTGTGGTGCAGACAATAATGACGACAGCACAGCCTACCAGTTCCGCTTTGAGAATGGAGTCGTTCTGGAAGGTTGTCATGACAGCAAAGGCAGTGCCACACAAATTCCCGGCGTTGGTATCGTTACTCCGTTGAGCGGTGTAGAAATGCTCTTTGAGCCAGCAGCGGGAGACTCGAGTTTCGTCTTGCACGTTTCGTGTTCGGATACCTTCCCTAACGGTTGGGGTGAGAAGGACGGTCCCGATCCTACCGCAAACCCAAATTGGCGTTTAGACTCGTACTTTTTGTACAAGAAGAAGAAGGACAAGGTGTGTGGCGAGTACACAATTGCCAATACGGCATGCGCCGAGAATGCGCAAGTCCCACGCACGTGCAGCATGGCTACCGCCACGGTGTCCGACAGCTTGTCCAGGAGCAGCAGCAACAACAACCGACTTCGTCGGGCACTGCGATGGCCATGGTAGTTTATGTTTGAATGCAAACTCTGGAGCAAAGAGTTATATTTGTATTGATGGTTTATTCATGAGGAAAGAGAGACAAAGAAGATCACACATTCTATTCGTCGAGTTGCGGCGTGTGAATCCTTGTCCAAACAATTAGAGAGACGTTTCGTTCGAGCGATTGATTGATTGATTCCGTCAGCCGCCCTGAAGGAACGGAAAAGTGTTTCAGCATTGCAAAGTTACGTAAAATGTTTAGAGATATATATACACAACAAAAATTACCCACAATCACAAACTGCTCTGAGTCGAGTGGACGCATAGAACATGCGTGTGCGATGATATAGTCGTGTCCTTCCCCCAACTCCGTCTGTACTTCACTTACATTTACTCGTACGAGCTGAATTGTTCATACAATTACAATGAAATCATGCCAGAGCATTCGATACACTCTCCTGTAATGAATCCACTCCGTTCCTCACTTGCCAAGAACAGAATGAGATTCGCTACATCTTCGGGCCGCCCGTATCGTCCCATGCCGACCTTGGGGAGAATGTGCTCGTTCTTGACCTTGTCCGGTATCGCTTGCACCATTTCGGTGTCTATAAAACCCGGTAGTACCGCATTGACACGAACTCGTTTGGAAGCATACTCCTTGGCCAAGGCTCGCGTCAGTCCCAATACACCACCCTTGCTTGCTGCATAGTTAGCCTGTCCAACATTGCCCCCTTCCGATACGACACTGCCAACGTTGACAATGCACCGTGGCGTACTAGTACTAGTAGTAGTGGCGGTGGTGTGTTGTTGTAATTTGAGAAACTCTCGACACATGAGAAAGGTACCAGTAAGGTTCACGTCCAATACTGGCTGCCAGTGTTGGTCGGTCGTCATGCTAGTACAGAGAGAATCTCGTGTAATCCCAGCACAATTGACAAGAACAGAGGCCTCCTGCAGAGCGTGCTGCTGCTGACGAAAGAGCTCTTGCACCTCTTTTTCACTACTGACATTGCAAGTAACGGGAATGATGGTTCCGGTACGAGTCACAGTGTCCATCGGCACTGCCTCTTGGAGTCGAGATGCGTTCCGGTCTGCGGCAATCACGAGGCATCCGTGTTCGTGGGCCAAGGCCGTTGCCACTGCGGCGCCGATTCCAGAAGCAGCGCCAGTCACAATGGCAGTCTTGTGCGCCAAGCGAAGCCACGGTACAGACGAGGACACGAATGCGGACATGCTGGTGGTGACGATGAAGCAGAGTAGAATACTATTATAGACTATAACCGGCAGACTATCATCGCAGGAATTACAGAATGTCATGGTGTTTTTCAAGTTTCAAAGTTGAGAAACTTATCGTCGGGTCCAGTACTTATTTACTCGTATGATACTTCGTACGGAGTAGTAGTACATCGTACATGTAACAGACCGGGTTCGGTTCGTCTAGCTCACAAAGGGTTATGAGCTCGATTTCAGAATCGGACGGTGGACAAACGTTTTCTTTTTTGCCAAACCGGCAAAACTTCAAAACTTAAAACTGAAGCAAAATGAGTCGTCGTCACTGTTCAAGTTGATGTTGCTGCTCTGCTGCATCTATTGTAATTCTTGTGTGATACTCTCCTTCCTTCTTACACTCCTTCTACAATGGGAAAAAATTCTGGCGGCCGCGTCCGCGTCAAACAAGTCGGCGGCGGTCGCAAAATGCCTTCCAATCCCCTCGAGGACTTGCAGATGCCAACCTTAAGTATTCACCTGCCGCCCAAGCCTGACGCGAACATTTCTCACGTCTGGCCCATGAGCGAGACCTTTCACATGAATTACAAGCAATTTAGTGTCATATATCCAAATTACTTGGATGCTTCGAAATCTGTAAAGAAAGGACGGCGTGTGGCGGTGCAAGATGCGGTGCAGCATCCCTTCGTGCAGGATATTGGAGAAGCCTTGCAGCTCATGGGCATTCGCCATGTCGTGCAACCCTACAAGGGATACTCGCGCGATCCTGAATCGCAATGGGATAATCTCGGGAGAGTCTTGGTGGATATGGAACGGAACGAAAATAATAAAAACGATAACACGGGGCCTGTCGAGTTTGATGTGGACGACTTGCCTGATATTCATGACGATTCATCTGCATCGACCTGGAGCAAGAAGGCCCTCTTGAGAGACATAAGCAAGAACATACCATCCCTACCGGGACGGCTGCGGAGATTGCAGGAAGCCGAGCAGCTGCTCAAAGAAGCCAAGGCCAAGGAAGAGGAGGCGCGCAAGGCGGCACCGCAAAAGGCGGGTGGTGGAACGAGTGCAGCGGGTGGTAGCGGCAAGAAGAAAAAGGGGAAGAAGAAGCGTTAACTATCGTAGCTACGATGGTGTAAGAGAAAGCATGTTATGAGGTGCTGTATGATATTCTTGGGTGAGAACTCTTCCTGGGAGTGAACTCCACTCTTGGTGCTCAACCGCAGGCAATGATATTGAGCACCTGAGATCTACGTCGAAAAGCAACAGCTTTACTTTTAAAAAGAACTTACCGACAAGAAAGATAGGGATTCATTTAGGTACTACCAGTATCAGGTACCGGTACCGGTTGGGCCGGCTACCGTTTTGCATGTGGGGTTCTGTTGAAGCTCAGTAGATCGTACCACGATCGCGTCTACCGAATATTGGGGAGGTACCCGATACTACTTCTTAAAACACCATTTGCGCCTGAGCCTATCAGCCGTGGAAGCAGGGCGCGCCCGACTTTTAGGTACGTCGCAAATTCCCAACTACAGACAACCTTGTTGTTATTGTTGCTGTTGGAGAGACAGAGAGATTTTGGACACTTCAGAAGACCATTGAAGTGTAACAGATGACAGACTGACTGACAAACTGACTCACTCGACTCGACTCCAGTCGACTCGCTCGACTAGTTTTCCTAGTCGAAAAGGTCGACTCACTCGACTCGAGTCGAAACGACGAGAGATCCAAAAGATCTGCCGTCCGTTTCCGTTTTCCATGATGACACAGTCTACCAGTACCTGATACCGCGACGACGATGATGGTCTGGATGCGTTCAGTTCTCCTTGCCTTCTGCCTCAATGTAGGTACAAGTGACTCGTTATCGTCGCCTGCCGATACAATCTCGAGGAGAGTCGCCCTGTGGAGCGTAGGAACGACCGCAAGCGCCGCTATTTTTGGCATGCCCACACCCGCTTGCGCCGCGACGGATTGCATGAAAGATTGCCTCAAGCAGTGTACCACGATTGCTCCAAAGGACCCGGCCTACTGCAAGGACAACTGTGATTCTTATTGTAGTCAGGAGGATCGCCGAGATGGACTCAGTGGGAGTGTCAGTAGTGACGGGGGTGAAATGGGAATCTTGGGCATACAAACGGTAGTCAAAGGGGAGGACAAACCGCCTTCGATCTCCTTGCCAGGCCTCGACTTTACCAGCGAGAAGGGGCGCAAGCTGATTGGATACTGATCGGTTCAGTTGGCGCTAGCACATCAATCACGAAGTCAAGAGTTATATAATCATCTCTTTCTATGTTTACAAGATCATCCATTTCATGCACGAACCCGATCCTCTCTATCTATAATCCCCTCCATCCCTCACCAAGCTCCGCATCATTCGTGACATAATCACTCTCCATCGTGCACACGTTCTCAATCGCAAACAGCAGCTTGTGCTTCAGTATCTCTTTCCTGCTGTAGTTCGGTAGGCTCAAGGAGAAGAAACACGTGCTCGCGCTCGGAAGCGCGTCGTCTCCTGAAGCTGTACCGTCTCGTTGAATCTTGAAGGGGGCTTCAAAGTCACTCTCCTTCAAGGGAAGGGAACTTCTTGCCCACACAAACTGCAAAAATTTCTTGCGATTTGCACTGCTCATTTCTCGAAGAACCTCCCAAAAGTGTTCAATAACACTGTCCGTGTCCTCGAATCCTTCATATTCCACTACGCGTTTCAGCAAGTCCACATCCACATCTGGATTGCCACACACAAAGTCTCGCAATTCCTCTCCCGTCAGAAGCGACAAGGCTTCCGTGGGAAGAACGTTGGAGATTCCATCGACAAATGAGTTCAGCATGCGCTGTTGCCAGCACAACAACACTGTCTTGTTCGTTCCATTCTGGAGGCGCGACGCCAAATAATCCAACTCTTCCAGCTTTTCCTGTTCTGAGGAGCACTGTTCCGTAATTGCTTTCCAAACGGTGTTCAAAGGAAGCGGTAGATCCACCGGGATGCCATGGCGACAGGCGGTCCCGACAAGGCGGCCCAAGGACACAAGAGATTCTTCTACTTCGCGAGCTGATTCATCTCTCGGAATCGTCAAGCTCGCAAAACTTTCGTGAATTCGCAGTTCTTCTGTCGTCGCCAATGGGTTGGGGGTACATTGGCCCACAAGGTCAGCGTCGGCGGTTGCAAACATGAAAAGTTCCCGGTGCTCTCCTATTTCGGAGGCGTTATTTGGTGTCGGATCGAGAACGCCCAGCGATCCACGTCCGCTACCATCGACATCCACAACTTCGTGAAGTGCGTCTGTAAACGCCTCACGATAAGGACCAGAATAGTCGTTGACTCCCTCAGAGATGAACTTGACTTTGAATGCTCGCTTCTGACCACCATGACCCTTGGCCACAAAGCCTCGGCGGAGAGCCGCGCCACCCCACGACCGCGTCTCGCCTTGTAGCTGCGAAAAGACACCATGTTTACGTTTGGTGCGATTGTCGGAGCCAGCCATGGCACGGTGAGCCTTCAGTCGATTGACCCGAACGGTTCGGATCTCGCGAGGAAGTTCATACTCGTCGTGAGACAGAGGTGTGGGAGTTGTTGTGGCGTTGACAATGCTTTCCAAGTAGGTGCGTTTCACGGTAAAAAAGAGCAGGCCTCGGCAATCCCTGACCCGGGATGAAAGCGAAGGGGCCTGAAACCACTGCGGCAGTAAACGGAGACGCAAAAGGCGAGCAGGTGAGAAATATTCGGTCATAGTCTCGTCTTGGTGAATGAGCGTCTCTGAGTCTACCTTTTCAGTTGCAGCTGTTCGTGAACTACGCCCTGCCCTCTCGACAGAAGAACCATACCCGCAAAGTCCTCCGAACATAGCGGAGCCCTCTTGGGAAGGACGCGCAGATAGCCAAGGCAGCGCTACTCTCGCTCGCCTGTTCAATGCGCGAAGCATCGCGATCCTTGCCAGCAGGGCTCTTGCCGGGGGGAGTGGCACCTTGAGGCTCGCAACTACAGACGCAGCAGCTTCATACGCGCCTGGTAGTACTTCGGCGGCTACCAATGAATCACCTCCCGTAGATGCGCAAAGTAAAGATACGGCGGGTGCCATCTCACCGAAAGAACAATCCACAGCATCACCATCCTTCGTGAAGCCTGCAATTGCACTCGCAACTGACACAAGAAGAGTGTCGGAGTCTACAATTGAAAAGCCAGGGATAATTGCTTCATTCAAGAGCTCCTCAAACTGCCCGAGATCGCGAACAGCGAACTCAGTTGCACGTTCGCTCACTGAGTTATCCTGAAACCGCTCATTGTTGAATTTTTCCTGCCAAGCCAGCGCACATTCCATTGGGGTTCGAAAGCTTCGGCCTATCTTCTCGTCAAGATCAGATGTCACTGGTTCGACAATAGCTTCCTCCTTTCCTCCACGAATATTGCTGCTGATCCAACCTTCCAGCTCACTGTACCGTATCCGGTACCTAATAACACCACAAGAATTCACCCGGCGTTCGAGCACATCAGCTCTTGGGATGATCGTTTCAAAGGGAATAGTCCCAATGTTGTCTGATCCGTCGAAGATTTCAAGGTCCGTGCGGACAACTGCCCCACCCTGGTAGACAATCTTGAGTCCCCCTGTAGACAAGCACCTGAACCGATCGAGCAGAGGGAGCTCCACCCCCCGGCCCTCTAGCAGCCCCAAGGGCTGTAAGCCATCATCTACTACCTCGCTTTCGTCCCAAAACCAAGCGCGGCCTCCGCCTTCTGTCAGACTACCGCCTTCACTCTTCTGCGAAACAATGCGATAATACAACCGTCCTTGACAAGCTCCCAGAATCAAGGCCTCCTCAGCGAGCTCCAACATGCGACCAGCACTCCGCTTGATGCGGACCCGATCACCAGGTAAGAATACCTGTTGCAGGCCAAGCGCTGCACAAGCGGCAGCGCTTGCAAGCGGAGAACAATCAATGTCGATATCTAGGCCAAAGCATGCGGTCTGGAACGGTCCACTTCCCCTGGTAGAAGTCCGATGCACTTTTCCCAAGTTCCACCGACTGTATTCCAGATATGCTTCTTCTATGAACCACTTTGGAAGCTTACTTGACCTTTCGTTTTGCATTTGGGAGAAAGTAGACAAGACCTCATCCACTGCTAAGACATTTTTCACTGTGACTGGACCATCGATTCCAGGACTCGTCATCCACTTGGTCGAAAACGTAACTCTGTCTCCTGGGGTGCGAAGGCCGACAACTGGCCAAAGCGCTCGAGGTCTGACAGAGCCTTGAGCCGGGTATCGCCCTCCGCGGCCTCCTTCAACTCCGCTTGGAGCTCCTTGCCCTGCCCCGCCACTGCCGCAACCATCAGCATTGAATCCGAACGGAGAGAGATTCTCGAATGCACAACCCAGGTCATTGAGAATGTGCTCGCCATACTTGAGGCCATCAAAGAAGTAAGATACCCGCCCAGCGTCACAGTCGAGCATGACCCCGATTGTATCGCCTGAATGGCAGTGAGCGCCGTAAACACGTTCGGCTCCCGCCGTGAATGTCGCTCGGAAATTTACAAATCCCCAACCGAGCCATCGGTTGAGTCGGGGTTGGATCTCCTGCCCGACAGAACCGGCACGAAAAATTGATGAGGACGAGCCGATGGCACCATTCGGTTTCTCGGCAACGCCTATGAACACGCTCCCTATATCGCCTTGTTCAATCTTCACTTCCCAGTAATGCACTCCTTTCGTGAAACCAACTGTTGCGAAAGCCGAGCCCCTGCCATCTTGGGATACACAAGTTACAGTGCGGCCATCTCGAGAGAGAGACATCGAAGGAGCGTGGAAATCGCGATCAAACTGGATTGGAGGCAGGGTCGGCGACTGTGCGGATAGTGTAGTCGGCACGTTTCTGAGCTCTTGTGAGGCGTGAGCACCACGGTAGAGTCTCATCTCACTTGTGACTCGGATCTTTTTCCCATCGACTCGGTCACGCAGTGCCTCAACAGCAAAACTACTGCTGCCCAGAAGCTCTTCGTACATGGACAAAAAAGAAGATCGAGCATCAACCTCGGCTTGACTCTTCAGAGATCCGGTAGGACTCAGCACCATGACAGTGCCAGGAACGAACGAAGCTTGCCCGAAACGAGCCTCCCATCCAGAATCTTTCGAGCCATACAACAGCTCTCGTTCCGTCAACGTGACCGCGCCATCAGAATGAAGAACGCAGCTGACTCGAATGCCAGCGCCGAAGTCTGGCCATTCAAGGATACCTTCTCGGAGTGACAAAACTTCCCCGTCGTCGTCGTCTTCAGTTTCGCCCTCTCGTCGTAGTCGTAGCATTACACTGTACCGTCTTTCCACACCAAACCCATGGCGAGCGGCAATCTGTTCGGCGCTCTCAGGAAGTGGGTGTCTCTTTTTCACTCTAGTTGACTTCTCGTTGACTTCAACGTGACCGAGATCGAACCGGCCGCCGTCTCCGCCGTACCGGTAAACACCCTCGACGCCCGTGCGCAGCCATTTGATGCGTCGCCCCATTGCCTCCACGCCGTCCCAGGGCTCGATAGAGGTGACGGTGCCAATAGGCAGCTTTGGACTCGGGGGTTTTCGTCTCCTTCTCTTTTTCTCGCCGGGATGAGGTGCGTTGTTCGCACGGATCGCTTCAGAATGTTCATTTGAAGGGGTGGTGATGTCAGCTGGAGCAGCGTATGAGGCTGGATCGTTCCGTTCAGCTTCAGTCAGGGATCTCTCATTAGTGGGGGAGGCCACGGGCTCTTCGCCTGCTGTATTTTCTGCTTGTTCTTTGTCAGCTTGTTTTTGCTTATCACGTGCTCTCTTTTCTACCTCATAGGCATCCTTGCCATCTTCTTTTCTATCCTCGTCCCAGTCAACGCCTCTCGTGACTTTGCATCCCTCGCTAAGCATTGGTGGACCGTCTCCTCCGTCCATGAGAGTTCTCACTGCAGATCTCGAGGGAGCAGTCCAATCAACAGTCATGCATTCGACAGATCCAAGCCAAACTTCCCAGGCCGAGTCATTTGCTATCCAACCATCGTCCCACTCCCACCATGACGCAGGCGGCCTGGTTCTAGTTCTGCATGAAGAATTCGGGCAACTGGGACTTGGAGTAGCAGAGTCCACCGCAATTTCATGCCACGCGTTCAAAAATGACGGTTCGGATATATCGGTAATTTCAACTGCTCTTCTCACACTAGCAAGGAGCTCGATCATAGATTGAACATAACGTGAGCATACAGGCACTGCGGCCCGCTCAGCCCATACACGACGTACTACAGAGCTTTTCAGACGGCCATACAATCGAGCCAGGGATGGGAACTCGTTGACTGCAGACCCAAGCGCTTCTGGAAATAGACTAAGAATCCCTGCAGCATGGAAAGCAGATATCATACGCCACGGCATGGATCCTGACATGATCCCAATACTCCAAGCTTCGAATAGCGATTTCATGAGATTTCCGTTTTCTTTGATACCGTCTTGTATCCCGGTACTACTGAGCAAGAGACCGGTCAAGAAAGAAACAAGTCGGGCATCAGGCTGCAGAGATTTCGCCGTCTGGTCTTCTTCCATTTCGCGACGTTGTGGAGGTCGGTTGAATGAGCTTGAACCGAGATCCATGTCGAGATCCTATACAGTACCACAGAAGTCGAAGAAAGTGAGAAAAAAATTATCATGAGCGAGCCTTAGCACCTGGGACAAGCTTCATACCTCAAGACTGCCCTGCATCAATGATTCATCGTTCCTGTAATCCACTACCGCTAGGAGACGGACTGACTGTCTGATAACTGCAACCAGAAGGTCTCGGAGAACACGTGACCTGCTGACAGCGCTCTGGAGGCTTTTCCGCAAGAATATCAAGGGCCCGCCTCCACCAACTCCTCCAAGGGCGGCCTCTGCACATGCTCCTAGGCTGCTCCCGGTGACTCTTGCACCAGCAAG
>OLMU01003663.1:0-22996 GCA_900291995.1 Licmophora abbreviata | reverse complement strand
AGAAGTGCCTGCGCACGGCAGAGCCACGTATTCGCCATCCTCGCTCAGTGAGACGCCCCCACGAACAGGTGATGTGCGTCGCGACTGGCTCTCGTTGCTTGATATTCCGAGACCAAGCGCTTCCGCTGCTAGCGCCATAGCGCCGGCCTCGCCAACCCAGCCAGCCGCCCGAAGACTCACGCATGAGCGTACAACGGTCCAGAGCTGCCGCGCTGTTGCGAGTTCGTACTCATCATCCCGTCGCTTGTCTTTAGGGATAAGCTTCTGTGGGTCAAGGTCCTCACCAATCGAAATCATAAGATGCATAATTAGCTTTCGGGCGTAGAGAATACTGAGCGCCGCACTTTCACTCAAAAACTCTTTCTCAAGCATCTGTGCAACCTGCCTATATCCCTCACGCACTTTCGATAAGAGCCGAGTCGCATCAGGGCTTGCGTCTTCGACTGAGCCAAGAGTAGATGAAACGCCGATACTAGACCATTTTTTGTCAATGTGTTTTGTCGCATGGGACATCGCAAGCAAGTCCAGTGATGACTCAGTGGAGCAAAATTGTTTCGACAAATCAGTTGCCTGCTTCGAGCTGCGACCAGAACCGAGATGTACAGAGGCGTCCGACCCGTAGTACCGATGCTGCCATGCGAATAGCTCGTGTCCATGCTCCCCATCAGAAAAATCACACAAAAACCGCTTTGAATCTTCTTGTTCGTCGCCAACCTCGCCGTTAAACTCAACTTTCAACAACTCTTCTTTCTTGAGAAGTCTGTCCAACTCTTCGACTCTGTCAAGAACTGCCTCTCCCACACCTCTGTAACCAGATGGAGGCTGGTACTTGAAGGGTTCGCTCCTGCTACCTCCAAGGATCAATCGAAGCTTCTCTCGTCTGTTGAAACTCACGCACGCGTAGATGCCACCACATGGGCGAAACCCGGATCCGGAAAATGCAACCCCCATTCCGATTTCTTCTCCTTTCCCATTCAGGGTGAATGAAATAATATTTTCGTCCATATCGACAAGGCAGCCAACGATGTCTCCTTCCTTCCATCGGCACCCCCATTCTGTCGCACTCGAATGCCATCGATATCGTCGCCACCCGTCGTAAGCCCATGAGCTGGGTCCGTCTCCGCAGCCGTCCCCTCGATCTGCATTGCAGTGACCTGAAAAGCTTCCGTCTGCCCAACCTATCTGTAGACAACCCGCAGTTTCCAGAATGGCTTCGTAGTACCACTTCCCTTCTGTTATCAGTACCCCCTTAGTTCCAACCGACGAAAACCCACCAGTCGGAAGTCCGGACACAGCGAGTGTCTGGGGGTTGATTGTAGATCTTCCCGAGATGAAGCATAGCGGCGTTATGGAGCCCCGCCATCCTGTTACGGTGTGCTCTGCCTCAGGCGAGTCGCCGGGTCCAAACGATTGGTCGTTCATGTTACTCTTCTCCTCTTCGTCCGCACCGACTGACCTCGATCGCGGCTCGTGCGTTCCATGGAGATCATTCTCAAGCCCTGCTAACTCCGATCTTTCAGACATGTCTAAGCCGAGCTCTTCCTCGTCTTCTTCAGTTTCCTCTCCGTCATCAGCTTCTGCTTCTTCCGCATCGTCATCATCCTCTTCTTCTATTCCCTCATCTTCCGCGCTCAAGCGCTCTCCGTTCGTCAGGATCCATGTCAGGGCTTCGTCCACATTATTTCCCGTGGCTGAAAGAGCTTCAGCACACCACCGGGTTGGAAAGCCCATTTCAAGCAGCTGCTGAAGCATATGATTGGAAGGGCTGCTGTCCCCGGAGGTGCGACGAGTCGCAGACGAACTACTCTGACGTTGCATCATTCTTTCACGTTCTCGTTCTTCCGTCAGTAGCCTTTCCATATCTCCGCCCCGTTCCAAGCAGAAATGGACTGCAGCCTCAATATTGGTGCCACCCGTCCGACGCAGCGCGAGTTCAGACCACGAGCGAGGCAGACCTAGCTCAGCCATCTGGGCGATGGCCGCCTCACGAAGATGGGCCGCAGCCGTGGCTGCAGCTTCGCTCTCTGTCTCCTCGACCATGCCACTCACATCAGCAGAAGATTGGGACAGGTCTCTTGTAGACTGGGAGACACGCCCTTCGCCACTTGTGGCACCTGGACCAATTTGTCTCAGAGCTTCTTCGCTGGCACCAGCGGTTGCCAGGAATGTGGACATGTCGCCAGTACCTTCAGACGTGGAGATATTCTCCTCCTTATCAACGGGGGCATTGCGACCCAGATAGATCGACAGCAAGTCTTCCCAAAGGGTTTGCGTGGTTCGCTCTGTCAGTGACGCCCTAAAACGGATTTCCCGTAGCATTGAAAGAAGAAAAGAACATCGGGCCTCGCGAAACGGAAGGCTTGCCATGCTGTCGGAGATCGCATCATTTGGCACCTGAGACGAGAACGATTCGACTAATCTGCTGGAGGATGCATGTTTAAGGACGCTCTGGAGCACCAAAGAAGAAGATTCCGTCTCCATGAATACTTTGAGAAGGCGTTCGTCTGAAATGATCACTGTTGCAGCGCGAAGTGTCAATAAGGCACAGGCGGATTCTACCAACTTGTTGTCGACGGAGCAGTCTCCGGCAGCCTCAGTTACTTCTCCATCAACAACTGGATCGGTTCTCGAAACAGACTCTAGAACGGAGGGGAGCGAACGAAGTACGTCACTCCATGGAAGATTCGAGTCCAAGAAGATGGGTACCTCCTCGGCATTCGCGACGTCTGATAGGGGTGTACGTATCGCCCGGACCGTCAGAGTGACCTTATTGGTACTGGACCCCTTCCCTGCAGGGCGAACCCCGATGGAAGCCAATGAAGTTGCATTTTCCTCTGACGTGCGCGAGCGATGCCTCTCCAACAATATGACCTCGCACATGCCAGTCTTGACGTCCACACTGCTGACGATGCCAGCTGGTGCATCATTCCGGCAAAGCCCAGCGACAATGCCCTCAGTGCCGTTGCCAACAACATGATGCGGAACTGACGCATTCCCAGCTCCTCCAGTAGTCGAAAACCCGTGCGTTTTACCCCCTGTCGCAGATGAGATCTCCGACGAAATTGATGACGCTGCGGGAGGTTTCAGCAGCACGAAGGATCCTTGCTCGATTGTGGAAATAGAACCAGAAAGCAGCGCGAGGCTGCCGACTCGCAACTCAGTAACACGATCTCCATGCGACGCTGCGATTGAAGCAAATACGGCATGAACCTGTTGTCGCCATTCCGGGTGAAGCGGAGAATGCAGATGTCGTAGAAGCGAGACGGCTTCTCGAGATACCGAGTTTTCCTCCGTATCAGTACCACCACAAGCAAGAGGGTGTGATGTGCCAGCAAGGCAAAACAGCACCTTCACAAGCTCTACGTGCGCCGTACATGATGGAAGCACCCCACCCAAAAGTCTCAGGATTCGAGTTCGGTACCGGCTAGGAAGGAGACAAGAGTCTAAGCCCGCACTGCTGAGCGTCGCACTGGTAAAGTCAGCACTGGTGCTCAGCGAGCAGGCAAGGCCAGCAGACTTCAGTACGATATCAATCCATTTCGTGTTTCTGACGAAAGCGCGAAGACCTGTTTTTGATTTGAACGTGCAACTCAGCAAGTGTAGCAACTGCGAAAGATAGTGGTGGCAAGCTGGTCCCATTGACGAGCGGAGAGAGTCGGCTCGAGTATTTGACTCATCTGCTTTCCCCTGTACACCCTTCCGTTTGGGCTTCTGCGGAGTTCCGAGCGATCCCAGTGACTGAGTAGTGCTTTCGGTGTTGAGAAAGAAGCTCAGTCCGGATCCACAAATAGGAGTCGGTTTCCCAATACTGAGGCTAGATGGGGCTTGGCCAGAATCATTCGGGAACCTAACCCGGACAAATCTTTCCCATTCGTTTCTTGCCTGTAAGTCCTCATAGTTGGAAAGCTCTCTGCGAGCAATCGTCTCGACGAAAGGAATGCCCTCTTCCATTTCGTTGACAAGAAGACTCAAGCACGAATCGAGAACATCAGGCCTTGACAGGTGGTGTGATGCCTGGAATATGATGACATGCGTCACAGATAAGGCCGCACGCAATATCGAACGTAGAGAATCTCTGAGCACAATGTCCTTCAGTCCACGAATGGAAACGATTTCAGCAGGTTCTCCCTCGGGGACTTCGACTAACTTCTTAGTCTGTATGCTTCCTCTGCAGGTGGAGAGAATCTTGGCAAGGGATTCAATGATCCCACTTTCTTTAACGATCGGCGAGAGATCGTCGATACGCATTGACAGAGTATATGCTGCAAGAATCGCTAAGCACATTGATCTGGGAGAGGGATCGGCCCCTCCGGTACCAGTCTCAACAACCTGCCGAAGAAGTTCTCCAAAACGGAAGTAGATTTTGTGTACAAGACGACTGATAACCCCTTCTACGACAATCCCAGAGCCTGCTAGCCGCGACAGATAGTGTCCACCGAGGTCAAAGTGTGCGCCAGCGACGGGGAGGCCCTTTGTTCTTACGGTCCCTGCCGACGTCCTTCCCATAAGCCAAGGCACGCTGACAGTCAAGTTTTCCATCAACGCTTGCGCATGCTTTCTGCATTCGCCACCCTCGTCCTCCTGGAGAAGGTCACAAACATGACGGAGTGACATCATTCGGAGCAGCGCCCGTTTTCTGGCCCTTTCCATTTCTCTTTCCAGATAGGTAAGGTCTCTTTCACTGTCAACAAATGAGTAAAAGTTCGAAACCAGATTTGCAATATGCGGCAGAGTTTTGTCTGCTGCCTCTTTTGTCTTGGTTGATCGAAGAAAAGAGGAGATCTGATCACTTACTTCGCAAGCCTGGACGGCAGCTTTTCGACGAGGCACACCGTCGCCTTCTTCTAAAGAAATCAACAGACAGGTGCGTACTCTACTGTCAAGAATGTTCGAACCCAAGCGCCAAATTGTCGCTAAGTCGGCGACGACACCAGGAGAATAACTGCTCATTCCGTTGATCAATACCGTTGCAAGACCCGAATGGTGGATGAGCACAGAGATAATTTTCTGGCGTGACGTAGAAAACTCTTCTGGACAAAGCATATGCAATGAGCCTTTCCCACCCTCGAGAGATGACATCTCCCCGTCCATGGCTCTAACGTTCTCCTCCAGTTGAAATGATAGTTCAGGTAAAGATTCTGATTCTTCGATAACCATCTCATTGACAAAAGAATATAGACTTTCTTGCTCGTTTGCACCCCGCCAGCTTCGCGGGGGCGAGTAGAGCTGCTTGAGATATGCTATTGACTGACTGAGCTTCAAACTGCCCTCTATTCCGCCTGAGAGTAGAGGACTATCCAGAAGAGCATTCAGTTTCGAAAGATGGGAGGAAGACGCAACTGATGCTCCGTCGTCCTCGGGGTCCTGTTCATGATCCCCAGCTGAGTCCTCACTGAGAATACATGCCAGATGCCCATGAGCAAGATACAGGAGGGCTTCGCATGTGGCCAATGTACTCTCGCGATCACTCTTCTTGGAACTTTCTGCTACGTTCATCCCAGAAATATGCCCCGTAGTCCCATACTGCACATTCAGATAGGATCCTTCGAATTTGCGTCCATCAAGGTTCAGTCTGGCATTTACCACACAACTCGAGGAAGTGTCATCGGATTCCGATGTTGATCCATTCTCCGTCCCATCGTTCCAATCCTCCACAAAATGAAGCGCGGACCCTTGAACGGTGCCGAAAATCTTCACGACACCATTCTTAGACTTGCCTGTAGTGCCAATACCCGATCCCTGGAAACCCAGCGGATGGTCGTCTTTTCGGGTCTCTGAGATAGTAACGACATATTCCTCGTACTCTGCTGAGCTGGCATTCCAATTCGAGCCGGTTGCTCGCATCACCCATTTCCCACCCACTAAACCATGTCGGAAAAGGCGGTCGTCTTCTTGCAGGGCGTCATGGATATGGCGTATGCACTGCGTAAGTTGTGGGAGCACATACAACGCCAAACGCTGTGACAGTACCGGTATGGTAGGAGGAACCAGGCAAAGCGAGGAGGCGACGCTCTCGCCAAGGTCGAGGGACAATGAACGGTCAGTCTCGCTTCGGGAATGAAGCATTCTGGACAGGCTAGTAAGAGCGGCATTGCAATACTGGATGCCATCCCAGGACAACAGATTGTTGTGCCTCCGAACTTGTAAAACCGGGCGGTGCAAGGCAATTTTGGTCTCTGGAATCTTAGGGAAAAAGCATTGGCCACCCATGAGAATGTCGCCGTCTCGTCTGGATGACTCTCTGCCGCTCCCAATGCCTAGCAAAGTAACTCGGTCATCTCGTTGATATAACCCAACAGCAGGATACAAGCGCGAGTCGAGAGGCAGCCCTTCGAACGCCACTCCCCAGTCTTCGAGGGTTCCACCTCCGTCCTGGCCCTGGCGGCGCGGGGACGCGAGGTTCTGAAGCAGAGGGTCGACAGAAAAGGACGACGGTGTGCTACTACTCTCTGTCCAGGAGCTGAAGCTCAGCGTACCAGCATCGGTGTCCAGAGTGACAATTATTGTAGCACCAGTGCGGAAAGTCGAGCCGTAGTCGCCCCGTGTCTGCGATCAAGAAAGTGGGAACGTATAAGTCAGCTACAGAATAACAAACGTATAAAAGAATGCTCTTTTGAAGGCGTACCTTTCGTCGGTCGTGCCAAAGCGCCTGCGTTCCAATCACACCCCATCCGTACTTGTCTCCCCCAACATATGTTCGCAAAGTTGCTTGCGACGTCGTGACGCCGATGAAAACGTGACCACGTTCGCATTTGTCGAGTCGAATGGCCCACCGGTGCACACCCGTCTTGGGATTAAACGAAGCTCCCGACAAGACGGTTCCCCACACTTTCGAGGCTCGCTGGAGCGCTGAGAAACCGTTGCCCGAAGAGCCTGTCTCGACGTTCGAAAGGATGGCTATTGATTCTGAACATTTTGACGAATCAAATACAAGGCTATCGGAGGGGGTGGGATTGAAACGTGTGGAACCTGTTGCCAATGCAGTCGCCGAGACGGAGGGACCTGAAGTTACGCCCACGTCGTCCTGGGAGCAAGAATACAGCCCGTCCCAAAGTAGGATATGTACATTGCATCGGTGGCATACAGCACGAAACAGACGCTCGACTTCGATCACCTCCTGGTCTTTTGACACCGAACATGACGACCGCAGCAATTTCACAAGAGAGCTAGCTCGACAGGAGTCATGAAGTAACGCTTTTGACCCTTCAGGTTCTTCAAAGCTGTCGGTTTTCAGCCGACCAGATTTGTCCGGATTGTACGGGACAGGGTGTGGGATAAGATCGTTGAGAAGATCACGAACACACAACCGTCGACAGAGTATCTGCAGTCGGTGTTTCCTCGTTTCTCGAAGGGATGTCGGAAATCCCACCAAAGCCTCTACATCTATCGAAGAGTCACATGGCTCAGCCTTGTAAGCCTTAAGCAAAGACTCAAGAACTTCTTTTCTTGCGTCAGCTTCAGGGTGAACTAATGGAAGACATTCTCCCCATGCAAGGAGGCTCTCTTCGTACATCTCGAGAGGCATCAGTACTTCAGAGAGTTTGTTCTTATCATCCCCAGCATTAAGTGCCGAGAAAGCTTCAAAGGATGTGACAGATGCTAAAGAGTCAAGTGCAGACGATAGCCTTGATCTCAAGTAAGGCGGCAATTGACCCATACAATCGATCCCTCTCTCCTCGACTGAGAAGCAGCACGATTCGCGGTAAAGCCATGTCGATACGATCGACTGCAGAAAAATTCGAAGACACTTCAAAGCTTGGAGGGTACACTGTGTTAGCAACTTTGCCTGATCTTTCCACGCTTCGGTCTCCGTCTGGATACGTTTCACGCGGAGAGCTGCATCGTGAGCAGCTGCGGCCGCCTTTCGTCTCATTCCTTTGGCCTCCAGAGCCTCGAAGCTCTCAGCAGGACTTGTGGACTCCTCCACATAATTCATGGCCATGGCCAGTGCAGGATCGTCTTCATCGATCAAAGGATCTTCGTCGTCGTCCTCAGGCTCCTTGGTTTCCTCCTGGGACATGATATCCCTGAGATTCTCGAACGCTCGAGTCCGTTTCTCTTCCAAAATCACCACCAGCGCTACTAACAGGTGCAACGAGACCGTCTCATCCCTGTCAGGCTCACCAGACGTATCATCAAGCAATGGGTGTGACAGGTATCGTTGCGGAAAGAGGGTTGAACCTGTGCCACCAGGAACGGAATGCGCTATGCTCGGCTCTGAACGTTTTGGCAGACGCTGCCGCACGATGCGTTTCGTAGCAGCGAGCAAGAAACGCAACACTCGAGAGGAAGGGACAGCCCCAAAATTGGAAAATGACGAAGGTTCAGTGTGTGAAGAAGTCTCTGCTGAGTTCTCTTCCGTCTGGTCCAGATCGGGATCATTGACAGTGCCAAATTTGACATTGTATGGGTACACAGGAGGAGGTGTCGGATAGGGAGGCAGAACAAGATCGTCCTCTCCGCTTTCACTTCCCATCACTACAACGGCTTCCGGTGTCAGGCACGGAGGATCGACGGGATCTTCGGGGCTGTCCACGTATTCTTCATCCCCGTCAGCGACGCTGCTTAGATAGCGTTCGAACGATTCCTGGAGACTTCCAGCACCTCCGTCTTGAGCAATGTCTTCGTTTTGCACCTCGTCATCATCAGTGTCGTCGCTTTCTTCCTCACGAGCTCGTTCCACCTGATCAAGCTCATTCGCTTCATCGTCATTCGCTTCAGCTTGTTCAAAGAGGGAAGCATGGTCCTCCAAACTCATCGCGAGAGCTTCGCGCAGCATGTCTTCTGGTTCTTCCTCGTCTTGTTCCTCGTCACTTTCATCGTCGTCGTCGTCGTCTTCATTGTAATCTTCGTCGTCGTCGTCGTCGTCTGCGAGTGCATCGTCGTCGTCATCATCATCATCATCTTCGGGATCCTCCTGCTCCGGAAGAGGAGCTTCCGAGGAACTCGAAGACGAAGACGAAGAAGAAGCATCGTGCATCAAGGGCGCCAGGGGCTGATATTCACGAGTGTCGTCCTCCGAGTCCTGCGACTCGTCGTCGTCGACATTTGTACCATTCCCCGTCGCTTCCTCTAGTGACGAAGTCTCAGTCGCAGCAGAGGCGAGAGTGGGATCGACTGCTGGTGGCGGTGTATGAAGAGTTCGTCGTGACTGTTCCTCCGTGAGCTCGAGTCGTTGTTCAAAGACAGCCGCTGCCGTTCCGAAATAGTCCAAGAGTTGCCGATCCAATGATTGATCTTGGTCGACAGGCAGTAGCAGTGAGAGAATGGATCCTACCTGCAGTGCAGCATCGGATGGCACTCTTTCGCGATTCGGTTTGAGCGATCCGCTGGTCGGGTCCGAGGTGGCGATGGACTCGAGGACTGACACGGCAGCCACGAGAAGAGATGGGACAGAGGGGTCCTTACAGGCTTGGCCCAGTCGGTGTTCGAGAGAGGCTTGTTCCGGGTGTTGCTCGTCTGGTAGGACTCCTCGCCAGTCGACAGTGCAGTCCTTCCCGCCCAAGAGATCCTCAATGATGTGGTCGAGCGAGGGAGCCACAGGACGGGAGGACGCAGCAAGGATCCTGTCGAAATGTTGTAAGATGCGATCCTTGTCGACGGAGTCTTGATGTATTGCTTCTTCCGTGTCACTGTGATCAGTCGCGCGCGATGTAGACGAAAGGCGAAGATACTCCTCGACCGTATCGACCTGGGCATCGGCCAGGGAGTACGCCTTGTCTACCAGCGCTGCTCGCGTAATGAGATTGGGCCGACTGGCCAAGGCCTGTGGCACTGCTTCGTCCTGAGTGTCGTACGAGTATGATGATGATGGATGAAAGAGTGTGAGCCCGTGTGTGTTTGAAAACCGATCCTCGCACAAACACACGTATCCTATCATACCAGAATCCGAGACGCACGATACAAAGGACCTTGCGGCTCCATGTCCATGAGCATTTCGATGGCGCGTTCGCGTCCGGGCGACTCTGCAGACGGCGCTGGCGACATGGTCGAGTCAGGAACTACTCTTTGCGAGGTACGGAGGTCTTTGCTGCGATGCAGACGACACAAGACCACCCTCTTGCCTTGGTCACGGGTGATTGCAACATTTAGAATGGCTGTGTGTGTCAATCGCGGAATTTCGAGTGCCAATGGACGTAGGCTTCAGTACGAATTCTACACGTACGGGACAAAATTCATCTCAGTTCCAAATAAAAATTAAAAATAGCACTTCGTGAGTTCGCTTGCTGCGAACAGCCATCGTACTCCGTCTATGATACTGTCTGTCTGTCTGTCTGTCTGTCTGTGAATGATCTTCCGAAAGATCTTCTCTTCCAACTTTTGGCAAAGTCCAAACGGCGAATCTAGAATCTAGACCACAATGATTGTTGATATCTACTTTCTACTTTGTGTGAACCTCATTCAGTATCATACTCTCTACTGACTCTTGAACTTGGCTCACCTCTATCTTTCAAACAACCCTTCTTCGAAACAACAATGAAATTCACACGAACGGCGTTCCTTCCTTGTCTTGTTTGGAAGTTCCAAACAGCGGCGTTTTCGGTACGCACTACTTCCTCGATTGCCTCGTTCTTGACTTCAAGGAGGTCACTAGCCGCGGCGGAGGCGGACAATCACTATCTTTACACTTCAACTACTACTACTACTACTTCTACTACTACCACTACTCTTCGAATGAATAGTAAAGAACAAACTAGCGACAACGACGATGACATTCTAAACGTGGAAGCCTTTCAAGCCGAACGCGCTCGTCGCTCGATGGATCCAGAACAACAACAGGACGATGATGACGAAATATTTGACGGATACGCACTGCGAGATGTCATTCTCGAAAAGTGGGGTGAATGCTTTGACGTTGACTTCCAGGCAGTGGATACTCTTGGGATGCGAGCCGTCTATTTGAATGTGCTGCCCTTTCGCCTGGGATCGCGCAAATTTAGACACGAGACTGAGATGGATTACTTGTGTCACTGTCAGGCCATTGTTGATATCCTACTGGAGTACGAACAAGTGGGAACTATTCTATATCAGATTGATCAAACCAATAAGAAGCCAAGAGCAGGCACCAGTCCATTGCTGGCTGTGCCCTTGCGGCTCGAACTTGCGCCTCATGAGGTCAATCGCATTCTGGGCTACAAGGAGTAAAGAGCGCACAGACTGTCATACACATGTGTACATTTCACTATTCGGAATCGTCTACAGAACATTATAGACACGCCTCCTTCTGCCCGTGCAAGTAATGTCATGTTGGTATTGCTCATGCTAACTGCAGACAAAGCCATTTTCCGGATCCCTCTTAGAAGTCAAGGCGACGTCGAGCCGCGCTGCCGCCACGTTCCGCCTTTCCGTAGATGCCTCGTCGCGAGGATTTGCTTCGCCCCCTCTTGGTCTTCTTCTTCAAGGCGCGACGAATCAACTCATCGAGACGCGTCAATGAGCACAAGGGATGGGGAGGATGAATGATACGCACGCTTGAACGCCGCCTCTTCGAGCGAATGCCCTCCCAAGAATTGTTTCCAGTGAAGGATGTTGCAACGGAGGTTGCTTCATTATGGCTGATCATTTCGTGACGGGCAGTGGAATGCTCGTAGCCGACATCTCCTGGGCTTGAGGACTTGAGCAGATTATCGAACAGGGAGGGTGCGACAACTGCGGGACGGTCGTCAAGAGCATCGCGACGGCGTTTCTGGTTCGACAGGTACGAAATACTTCCAATAAAGGCGTCCGGACTCATGGACTTGATAGGGCTGGGCTCCAAGGGCGAATCATCTTGAGCATCTGGGCGGGAGTCGAGCTTGATGCTGTCGCCATCCATTCTGTCTGGACATGAAGGTCGTGAATTCCCCGGGCTCGTGCCTTGCATGGGACTATCGTCTGAACCCATACTATCGGGACTCATAGGCTGAATGGAACTTTCGGGGCTTGTAGGCGGCGTGGGCCGCTCCGTCGGCGAAAGAGCATCAGCCTTGGTTAGCGTCTCGTGCCATTTCTTACGGGGTGACTCACTTCGCTTGCTATCCTCGCTGAAGCGACCACTAGGGCTCGTTCGTTTCGTGGGACTCACGCTCTTGGAATGCGGAGACAGCTCGATGTCGCAATGGCTCATAGCGAAGACGTAATTCTCCACTTGGGACTCAAAGGTGCCGTTTTTGACAACACCCAGAGAAGCAACAGCAGGCTTCTTGGTTGCAGCCGTTGCAAGTGTGGCGCTCCCGATAACTTCTTCGACAGGACTGTCGTCGCATGTTGATACTTGATCTCCGCTCTCGATCCTACCTCCTTTTTCCGGGGGCGATCCCATTTCTGGTTGCGGAAAGTCTTCGTGTAAACTGTGGCTACGCACTGTTTGACTGTTGGCCAATTCAATAAGCGATTCGGTAACAACCGCAAGGTTGTTGAAGGGTTGCTCCTGGTGAGAGTCCTCTGACTCCACCACTCTTATGTGCTCTGACGATGTGGGGGAAGCCTTGTCAAGCGATTCGCTATTCTCATTGCCGTGGGACTTCTCGTGCAGCTGTTTAGGAGATTCCTGTGGGTCAGGCTGCGCTGCGAGCACCTGGGCCATTGCCATTGAGGCAAAGGCATCATTGGCGGAACTTGACATAGTCATCTCTTCGCTTTGCAGAAGTGACTCGAGTGACTCTCGACGCTGCCCCAAAGCCAGAGCTTTGAGGACGGTCTGCTCTCCGCTTTTCTCGCGAATCCTAGCTCTCTCGTTTCGCTCTACGTCCAAACTGCTTGAGCCGTCCACGGTGCATGCACTTTCATTTTCCTCCAGTTCGAACGCCTTTGATGCATCCAAAATATCGGCGAGACCTTTGGTGTACTTTTCCGATCGTAACCCTTCATTCTCTTGCACAGGTATGGAGCTCAATGGGAATGAGCGATGTTCCATATCACCTGCGTTGAGCTTTGTTGAGGACGTCGGAAGCTGACATGCTGGTTTGTTCAGCGCTCCCGAACGGCTCGCAGTCGACGATTGAGCTGGATTCGACTCTGGGTGCTGTATGGTATCTGTGGGCTGCTCCTTGATCTGATTGTCGTTTCTCTTCGCCTTCTTCGAAGCAACAACTGGGCAGTACCAGGTGGTCCCCCAGTCAGGGTGGCGGTAGTAGAGGCGATGCTTGCTGGAGGACATGTGAATTGTCCAACCAGATGGGAGGATGGGATGCTTCATTGATCTACCGTCCACTTCGAGAATCAAGTTCTCCTCGTCGGAAACGTCGCTCTCGTGGGGAGAGGTGCGACTAGTAGGCTGCTGCTCAGTGTTCACACGTAGGTTCGCCGAAGTCGGTCCCACCGTGTTTCTAGGCGAAGTCTCTTGATGAATTCGATTCCATGTCGAGTCCTTCTTCGTCAGACAAGTGTGTTTGAGGGTCTCACCATTGACAGGATTGGCGGTTTTCCCGACGAGCGGAAGCGGGACGTCTTGGTGGGTCAGTTTGAGAATAGCATTATCGCAACAAGGTGACGGTGCTTTCGCGACTTGTCGCATCTTTGCAGTCTTGACCGCCTCTTTAGAAACACCCTGCTCCGTTGAAAGAAGAGTGACTTCGCTACCATCTAGCGACGCTGAGCAGTCGGCACTTTCTCCAACCGTAGTTCCAACCAAGAAAGCATGCTCTTGGTCAGTCGTCCAGACTTTTGTCGTTCGTGGGGATCCACTTCGAAGCATGGCCTCGAAGACGGCTTTGTTGTCGACGTCCACTGCACGGGCTCGTCGTAGCATATCCTTGGTGACGACTGGTCGCACAGATCCACGAACCGTCTTCGATTCGTGCTTCGAAGCTTGATTATTGCCTTCAAGCGTCTCTGGTGACGAGTCAATATCGTCAAGACTCAGGGAGAGATCGTCAGGACTACAGTCCATGCCCTGGTCTGGTGGAGATTGTACAGCGTCTGTCGTTACTTCTTGTCGCGACTCGAACGGTTTCTTTGCTTCTCTCTGACCCACTACTGTCGTTTTGGTCGCACGTCGCTGTGAGATGGTCAAGGCGTCGCTTCGTGGCTTTCGAGAGGTGGACGACGAGCGACTTCGATCATTGCCATGGAGAGACGGTTCGCTTCGACGTGCTTCCATGGAGTGTTGCAGGCGGAGGAGGTGCTTGCTGGAGGAGTCACTCGGCTTTGGACGCAAGAGTACGGGAGCCTTCGACGGAGATGCCGCCGACTTGTTCCAGTTCTTATCGGAGTCATCGCGTCGGTTGCTGATGCGAGGAGTCTTTGCGTCGCTCTTGACAGCGACAGTGACCTCACCGAATCCATTCTCCTTGGAGCGCGCGACAGCCTTTCTGGTCTTTTTCGAATGCTTCGTTTGTCTCTGTTTCTTCTTTTTCCGCTTCATGTCCAGTACCTCGCTGAGCGTCGGCAACGAGGCGGTCGTTGACGTCGAGGCGGGACTGCGGTTGCCGTTGTGTGTGCCGAACGGACTGCGCATCGTCGTCATGGTGGAGGGCTTGTTGATGAGGAGGAAGATGAAATGGATTCTGTCGTTGAAATTTGAAATGACGAAACGCCGGTAGACTGCGTAGAAAAGGTACGGTCGTGTAGAATGAATACTGCTTTCTCAGCACCTCGTACGACCTCGAGGGTGGGAAATGGACAGTAATGATGTTTGCTGGCACGGTCGACGATGCAGAGCAAGCTTACGACTAGCTCTATGGATGTACGAGTAGGAGTGTAATGACCTAGAGCTTATGGCGTTCGCTATCATGGAGGGAATTGAATCAGCGGGAAAGGCCGACCTGCGAAACTTTCGAGCTCTGTACGAGTAAGCTCCATAACTTTCTCCTTCTCCGGATGTCGACTTGACTCACTCGACTAATTTTTCGGAAGTCCGAAAAAGGCGACTAGCCAGCAACAATGACGAAGATCAGCAATCGACCATGGCGCCTCGTTCCACAGGAGAAGCAGACCCAGAGCGTCAGCTCATGATCAAGACGAAAGCATGCCAAAGGTGCGATACATCGTAACGTCCGTTTGGGCGCTATTCGTTTCGAAGAGATAGCGATGGATCGTATCTCCCTTCGCTCATTTCTACTAGTACACACAGTTGCACGTCGCTCCACTGTAGTCCCCTCTCATCCATTCGCCGCTTCTTCTCGTTCATCCCCTCACACTCAGACTCTCCAAAGAAGTCGTGTTCTATGAAAAAGAAGTGAAGGAGAACGAAGCCAAGCTGAAGCAAATGGAGCTGGAGGAACGAGATCCGTACGATGTGAAAAAGTTTCGGGAGGTCCTAGGGGAAAGCTACATGATGATTCCAGACAGTGAAGCGCGACTCCGAGCTTCGTTGGAGGAGCTGTCGCTGCTAGTGGAGAAGTACACGGGAGAATCCGAGTGGGTCGTGACAGCCAGGGGGTTGCTTGACGAACACCAGGTCCACGGGAACGACCAAGCGGATACGACGAATGTCGATGAGCTGAAAGAAGGGGAAGTGTTTTGAATCAATCAATAGGCCCTAAACAGCCAAGACTAATGCACAAAAGCGACCCTATCCTGTGTTCCGCCTTTCTTTAATACCTTAGCCAAAGCTCTGTCGTGATGAAACAGAACTTGCGCTGCTTGCAGGTGGAGGCATGGTTTCGCCATCGGCACCCAGTCGAAACATGCCGAGTAACCCTGCATCTACGTCCTGACCGCCCACGTGGTCGAAAAAACCAAAGCTCCACTCTTGCCTTCCAAATCAATGTCTGCCAAATCCAACGTCTTGGGCGGGGCACCTAATTTCTTGGTCATGTCTTTTTCGCACGAGCACGAGGCCTGATGAAAGGAGAAAAGAGCATAGAGATCAGTCTTCAGCATCCTCAGCAGTTCAATCGTCCAACCTCTTCACATTTTTGCTTTCGATACGTACTCTTTGATCTTGTTCGCTTGTTTTCGGGCGGTCGAGCTGATGGCACTTGAATGCGCTGGGCCAAAATGCATCACCCGCTGCGTTGTCAACGGCGATATCCTGATAGCACTCGACCTTGTCGCCCAGAACAAAATCTACATGGGCAGGTCCATTTTCCGGCTTGTGAACAATCGCTTTGTGTCCGCACTTTCCTTCCAGATCGTGTAAATGGTGACAGTCAAAACAAGGCAGGCAATCGGAGTGACTGTGGACATGCGCGTGATTGTGCTGTACAGTAGAAGGAGCAGCAATGGTAGTCGGGGCCTCCAGCACGCTGTCTTGTTCCAGATCCCCCGGTACTTCTCGTTGCAAATGCTGTCGTTGGACGTCCCATGCCTTGATAGCAAACTGCAAATACGCGCCCGAGCCTTCCCGCGCATCTTGCGAATCATAGCCGGCTTGCAGCATACACTTGGAAAGCAAGGTACGCATCTCCAACTGAAACAAGTTGAGAGCCACCGTTTGTCGCTCCTGTAGAGTTTGGGGTTTGGGGAGTGTCGAAACTTGCCCGCTGCCTGTCAAGTTTTGAAGACTGTCGGGCGGTGAGGACGACAGGGTCATCGCCAGTTGTTCCAATGTGAGTCCAGCGGCGGCGGCGGTACTGGATAAGGAGGCAATGGCCACGCCAGAAGCACGATGGCTGTGGGCTGGTAGGACCGAATTCATGGTGGAGAGTAAGGGATGGGGCGCCGCGTTGGTCGACAGAGTTGTAGGATGAAAGAAAGTCCCGGCCGTGGCAGGACTACCAAACAACAGTGAATTTGCCCCAGTCAGCCCCTGACTGGCAAGGGGAACGTTCTGTGGTGGTATAACAAGGGGGTGGAACTGTGGATGAAACTTGGCCATTCGATGTTTGTCTTGCTCTTCCTCGAGGTTTCTTCCGGTCGTCGTCAACTTTTCAATACTCGCCAGTGAGGTCGAACGCTTGAGTCCAGAACTGCGCTTCGACTGCGGCACTTTCTGACATTCTGGAGGCAAGTGAGCATGTCCGCTGCCCTTGCCGTGTCTCGCCAGACGACATCGACGACTGAGTTGGTTTTTTCGCTGACCCAGAGTGACGCCATCTGCGTCGACAATGGACGAGTCGTCAGCCTTGGTGGACTCTTCTGGGAACTGAAACCCTCCGGCGCGCAGAGCGTCGAGCGGAGAAAGTCCCGGATCACCAAGGCGGGCCTTGACAGCACGGTGCATGCGGGGGTCGCCTCTCCGGCCAAGTTTGGAGGGTCTTGAAGTGCTCCCCTCTGCTTGAGACGAGGGCGAGCTGGTTTCATTTTCTTCGTGAGGGGGCGCCATTCGATCCATATTCTCTCCGTAAGGCGCCATCTTGTCGAGCATGGTAGAGATTCGATTCTTGTTGTGATTTGAGAGAAGACAGCGAAGAAGCAGAAGCTCGGAGTTTTGTTGACGTTGCCTCGAGCAGGCCAATTCGAAAATAATCGAGGGGTCTTGCGAACTCGCTGGCGGAGAATGCCCGAAAAAAAGCTTGTGGCGGTTGCTTATGACGTACACCCGACGTGTGTGAGGAAAGTACAATAACAGACGAGTGCCGTATATGCAAGATCCGGTACTCAATTGGTGACATGCACGTTGAACGTGCTACCGTCTGTCCACGGACCGTCGAACGTTGCTCACCTCTCTTTTTAAAGTCACGCGGTCATCTCTCTCGAAAGTTCGAACAAAGATACCGGTGCCAACAAAGATTTCAACCGTCACTATAGTACAATACTATCATACTTGTCGACAATTGTCCGAAGTTCATCTACTTTCATTCATCGTACCACAACATGACGACGACTGCTGCTGTTCCTGTCGCCTCGAATCCGATGCGACCTGTTCTACCGAGCCGAGGAGTTGCTCGTGTGAAGAGCGTCCTGAGCGGAGATACTTGCATCTTGGTCGGCTCTGCCGCGGCGCCCAACACGCGCGCGCCGGAGGTCGTCTTTACCTTTGAGCGAGTCAGCGCTCCTCGTCTGGCTGGTAAAGCTAACGACAACACGGATGAACCAGGTGCCTTCCCTGCTCGGGAGTTCCTTCGTAGTAAGGTAGTCGGCAAGAGTGTCACCTTTGAGACCAAGAAACAAGGGGCCTCGGCTGGAGACCGGGTCTACGGGCTTCTGCTATGGACGGACACTGACACCGGTAAGGAGCTAAACTTGGCGGTTGAAAGCGTCCGTAGCGGCCATGCTACCCCCAAGCTTTTCGAAAAGGAGACAGAAGCACAGGGTGAGGAGAACGGTATTTCAGACTACGAGACTCAGCTCAAGGCTGCTTTCCAAGAGGCCAAGGACTCACGTGTTGGTATCCACTGCGACGTGCCCTTGGTGCGTGGCATGAAGAACGCTGGCACGGACTTTGAGACGCTAGCACTGATTCAAAAGAGTCAACAGCTGTGTCAGCAGTCAAGAGTCAAGTGTGTTATTGAGTACGTCTTTGATGGATCACGTTTTCGGTGTCATGTGACGGACGATCAACTTGAACCTGCCGGACTGCAGTATGGATCCTTCACGTTGCTCGTTGCCGGCGTCACGAGCCCTCGTGTCGGAAATCCTCGAGCCACACCGCCCATCCAAAGTGACCCGTTCTCGGAGGAGGCTCGCAATTTTGTCGAACTTCGTTTGCTGCAGCGGGAACTAGATATCACTCTTCATGGAACCGACAAGTCTGGTGTCTGTGCCGTTGGAACCGTGCACCACCCTCGTGGCAACATCGGGATTGAACTGCTCAAGAATGGTCTAGCTCGAATGTCCGATTGGTCGGTCAGGATGATGAACCCCATGGACGTACCAGCTCTGCGGATCGCTGAGAATCAAGCCAAGGTAAGAGCGAAGCTTGTGATTGATCCGACAGAACCATTGTATGATACTTGAAAGGCCTTCAAACCAACAAAAACCCCACGCTGTCCTTTACCTGCAGCGTACCAACACTGGTATTTGGCACTCCTATGCCCCGCCTCAACTGTCCGGTGCCTCCGAACTCTCTGGTGTTGTCGTGGAAGTGTTTTCTGGAGATACCTTGTTTGTCCTTCCCAACGGAGAGGCTTACGACGATGAATCCAAGCTCAAGAAGATCTCCTTGGCGTCCATTCGCGCCCCTCGGGTTGGAAACGAGCGTGTGGGACGGCCGGACGAGGCTTATTCCCATGAGTGTAAGGATCGGCTTCGTGTCCTCACGGTTGGAAAGGCTGTCAAGGTCAACATCAACTACGAGCGCGACATTCCCATGGGCGAGGTACGCACTGTTTCGACTGTTACAACGGAAGGTGGCGTTTTCGGCTGAGCAATGGCAGCTCATAACTTTTGCCTCTGTTTTCTTTATAGACCTCGGAGAAGCGCCAGTTTGGAACCGTTTCCGTGGGTAAGCGTCCGGATGTTGCCGAAACGCTTGTTTCGGAAGGCCTTGCAATCACTCAACGCCATCGTGACGACGATGAGACTTCTCCTCGATATGATGAGTTGCGAACTGCAGAGGCTGTCGCAAAGGCAGCGAAGAAGGGGATTCATTCTGAGAAAGAGTACAAGAAGGGCTCCGTAAATGACCTTACTGAACCTCGAAAGGCCAAGGGCTACTCGGGATCCTTGATGCGTGCTGGAACGCTCAAGGCAATCGTCGAATATGTCTTCAATGGAGCTCGATTCAAGCTGCTGGTCCCATCTGAGAATTGCCATATCGTCTTTGCGCCGAATTATCTTAGATGCCCGCAGCCTTCTGCGAATCCGGGTAGCCGACAGACGAAGGCTGCAGAGCCTTTCGGAGATGCATCCAAACGTCACGCACGCTTCACTGTAATGCAACGCACGGTGGAGATTGTTTGTACTGGCGTGACGAACGGAGGTGTCCTCACTGGTGACTTGTTCGTCGGTCAAGGTGGCCAGCGACGAGACTATAGCCTGGAGCTTGTCGGAGCTGGTTTGGCGACCGTCGATCAGCGTAAGATCGACTACGGCGAGGCCCCAAAGGTTATCGTGGATGCGCAGCTTGCGGCACAGAACAACAAGGTCGGAATCTGGTCCTTGGAGCAGCCTACGATCGAGGTACGTCACTGATCTGACATTGTCTCTGAAGACAGCGAAGATGCTGTCTAACTCACGGCTATCTCTGCTGTTTTTGTCGCAACACAGAAAAAGGCTACCAAGACCGTGGCGAAAACCAAGGAAACGACCATCCCAGTGCGCCTCAGCGAAATTCGCAGCGGAAACCACTTTTTCTATCACAAAGTGGGAGACGAATCGGCCCAGGCCATGGATGAAAGCATGAGACTGTTCACAAAGAACAATGGAACCGACGGGGCGCCTTGTGACGTGAAAGTTGGCAAAACGGTAGCTGCCTTGTTCGACGATGGCTCTGGACCCAGCTGGTATCGCGCCAAGATTGTAGAGCGACGCGACCGAGGACGCGTGCTGGTCTTGTTCGTTGATCACGGCAACGTTGCGGCTGTTGCAGTAGCCACTCATCTACGTCCTCTTGATGCCAGTCTGAGTCTCGATCGAATTCCTGCAGTCGCCAAAGAAGCGCAGCTAGCGCTCACGCTGACACGTGGTCTTGATGATGACGAGGGACTGAATGCAGCCCGTATGTTGCAGAGTGTAGCTTGGGGTAAGGATCTGAAGGCCCGCTTGCATGCTTCGGTGGACGGGAAGATGGCTGTCACGCTTCTCGATGGTGAGGACAAGATTATCAACGAGCAGCTTATTTCTTCTGGTGTCGCCCGTGCGGCAAAGCAGGCTGCCGTCGATGAACTTCTGGCTCAAATGGTCGAAGACGAGAACAACACTGTCGTTAGCTTGGCGGCGGACCTACAGGTTGCTCAAGAGGAAGCACGCAAGTCTCGGTCTGGAATGTGGCGCTACGGAGACATTGGTGATGAGGATGAAGATGAATGAACGCGACCATGATGGTCATTCTACGAGTTCAGAAGTGTAATATCGACGCTCGCAAAGAAGAGGTCGTTTACCTTTAAACCATGCTACTACTGCTAACTGTAATGAGATTGAAGCGAAGGTCTTATATGTTTCAACGGTTTTATGGCACGAACATCCTAGCTTCGGCTGTTCACTCCTTCACGGGCGGCGGAGGCACTTGGGACGCATCGACCGGTGACAAAAGAGTAGAAATCCAGTTACCAATACTCAGTCCTTGTTCTTTCGGCTTTCCTTTCATTGCTACTTCCACCGGATCATCCGGATAAATCTTGAGGTTGTAGCCGAATTCGAACTCATCTTCAAAGCCAGCCAGCTTTGGGTAGGTCCGGGCGATGTTTTTCTTCATTCTCTTTTCATTTGAAAAGACGGCATCACTGACTTGCGCTTGACGCGGTACGGCAATGCTCCCACAGGGCAACCAGGACTGGTCGTCGCTTCCAAACTGACGAACAAAGACGTTGTACTCTTGTCCTCCGGTGGCGGCAATCTCGTCATACTTGGATGCCTTCTTCTCTCGATCAATTTGACCGACAGACTTCTCGCGCTTCTCCTTCTTTTCACCGAATCCTTTGGACATGGAGAGTGAGGAAGTGGCAAAGGTGCGTCTTGCCGGAGCAAAGGCATGCGAAGCAACCGCCATCAGAACGAGAATCGAGGTTGAAACAGCTGTGGAGACTTTCATTCTGAACTTTCAACGATAATGACTTTGCGACGAGTACCGACAAGCACGGAGGTCTATGTGAGACTGAAGGCTGCTGTACTGCGGCGAGCGATTGTGACTAAGTCGACGCAAAAGGTGGTGGGGTCCCTCGTTTTTGTGTCATGTCGTCATCTCGGTGCTGGCTTGGCGGGAAACAGTTCAGAGAACACGTCATTGGCCGTGTCGCACCTATATCGCATACGACATGAACTTGCGCCGGCGTCACCTATTGAGTGAGTTGAGTGAGTCGAGTGAGTCGACTTAGGTGGGGCTAGTTTGGTATCTCCCCTGTAGAATCCTACATAGCCATTATCTTTACCGAGGCGAACGGCGGACCGGGGCGCATCTTCATCTGACATCGGCTTCGAAGGTGATCTAGGATGCTCGCCGTATCGTCAAGATTCAAGATGCAAGATGCGCGTCGAGAAGGAGATCGAAAAAAGCGTTTCTCACAATTTCAAATTTAAACCCGAACTATAAGTCTACCAACGGTACTACTTGAACACACAAACATGTCATCGACTACCAACAAAGAGATCGTCAAAGCGACGTGCAAGGCTCTATTTGCCAATTTTGATCCAGTGGCTTCCAAGGAACTGCTCACGGAAGACTATGTCCAGCACAACCCGGGCGTACCCTCTGGAGCCGCGGCCATTCTCGGCTTTCTACCCGTTCTGGAGAAGTCCAACCTCAAATACACGAACGTTCGTATGATTGCTCAAGGAGATCTGGTTGCCTGCCATGGCTATTACGAGAACGCTGAAGCGTTTGGAGCGAAGAAAATGGCAGCCTTTGACGTTTTCCGTGTCGATGCCGATGGAAAGGTGTCGGAGCACTGGGATAACCTGCAGGCGATTCCAGACTCGACCGTGTCGGGACGTTCCATGGTGGATGGCCCTGTTGAAATCGTCGACTTAGACAAAACCGATGCCAACAAGAAAATTGCGGAGGGTCTTCTAACTGATTGCCTCATTGGCGGAGCCGGTGACAAGTTGAGCCAATACATTTCGTCCGAACAGTATGATCAGCACAACCCAATGATTGGCGACACTCTCGAGGGGATCATGAAGGCACTTGGTCAGTTTGCGGAAATGGGAAAAAACATCGTCTATGACAAGATTTGCCTTTCGGTTGCCGAAGGGAACTTTGTCATGACCGGATGCGAGGGAAAGTTTGGCGAGGACCCCACCGCATTCTATGATCTCTTTCGCCTTGAGAATGGCAAAATTGTTGAACATTGGGATGTGATTGCACCCATTCCGGCTGAGTTCGCTCACGACAACGGAAAGTTTTGAGACGTCAATTGAGATGCCAATCGACTTATGGTCTTGAGTTTAAGTTCACTTTGTAGGCGACTAAGTGATACTAGGCAGACCCTTTTTTCTATCTTGCATCAACAACTATAGTAAGAGATCAGCTGGTTCTAGCTGGCTATCCCTACTTCTCTAGTTCGTTCACAGCGCGGAGGAGGAGGGCGGGTGA